>JAPEVW010000026.1:789078-893725 GCA_027921565.1 Artemia sinica | reverse complement strand
ATTCATTGATATCTTGATCACGACACGTCAGAATGATATCGTGGATATACTTTCATTGCCAATGTAGATGGCTCCTCCTTCGAAAGAGGCAACGTCACAGAGTTACTCCTCTCCCTTTCCTACACTTTGAATTTATGGCGCGAGGACCAATCAGTTTCGTTAGTTTTTAGTTAGCAGAGTAATAACATGAGTGACCAAGTTGAGTTAGAAATATCCTTTTATTGCAACTGTTCTATTTGTAAAGGACATTTTCATGATTTTGAGTATTCGCATGAAACCTACTGAATGTTTAGATAGCTTAGAGGGAGAGACAGATGAGAAGAATCTGGAGGAAAACGAGAAGAAAAATTATATGTGACATGGAGAGAAATTTATACCGATTGCAAGTAAGCTCAGATAAAAGAAGGATGGATATGATAGAAAAGGAGGATCAAAAGAAGAGACTGGTAAAAGAGGGCTTTCTCTATAGTGCAAAAGACAACAGTGAAAACTCAAAGAAAAATGTGTATAGTGCAAGTTATAACTCGGTTTATTATGATGATTATGCTCCAAGAGAAGAGAAAAAGTGTTCCCTTTAAGAGACAACATAAGAGGTCATTCTACGAAAAGGATTTTAAACAACGGAAACCATGGTGGAAGTGTTCTCATATACCATTTTACGATAAATCCCATTTTTGATATGCTTGATAAGTTTTATACCATATTCCATACAATAAATTTGTTTCTGATATCTTAATTTTCTCATACTCGATATGCATAGAGTAAGGATACCAGCAGAGACTACGATACATGAAATAGTTCAGATTGATTAGATCACCCCTTAGAGTGTTCTCAGTCCACAACCAAGTTTTCTATCAAAGATAACAAAAAATCACATTTTTCTAATCTTTATTCATTTGACAAATCAATATTTATAATAGTTTTTATATACACAATCTCGCGGTTCAATTATCAGAATATCTGTGTCTTCATCCTCCACTACCACTATGTCTAGCAGAGTGGGGTGGTATACATTCATTTTCAAACTCAGGTTCATCACCTATTGATATATCTAGGAGAAGAGGCATCTCCTCAAATAAATCCTCGCGTAAGCTCCTATTGTAGGCAAACTAGGGCCAACCGCTCGTCATCCTCTATGCAAAGACGACCTGAAGGCCCCGCCGTACCAAGTCCTCAGATGTATATGAACGAGACCGTCTTCAGTATAGTGCACTTCTAGCACGTCATCATCACTAGCATCAATTGCTGTACTAGCACGGAGAAGAAGCTCCTCCTCCTCAAACTGTGAGCTCCCACTCACTCCATACATCCTAAAAGATTGAGAACGCTATGATCGAAAACTAGAGTTTCCTGCGGAAAAACCTATATTAGTTCAGATTTTACGGGAATAGTTCATTTTCGAACCAATATATCTACCAAAAGTTCAGCACCTGAGTTAAACTAAGAGGTTTCAACTTCAGGAAAAAAAATTACATTCTGACAAGATTTGACAATTTACTAAATTTAAAGTATTGTTTAGTTTTAAAAATGTTTTCTGTCACTCATCATCATCTTTTATTCATTCACAAACAATACTAAAGAAAACCGCTTCCCACGGTTTATTGATTTTTTAAATTATTAAGAAGGATATTATTTCGTTGAAATATACATTTTTACATTTTTAATTTTCATGCTTTTGATAATTATCTTGTCCTTCTGGTGTAAATTGCAGCTGAAGGCTTATCACAAAATCACAGTTTCAAGTTTTTTTAATATACTAAAATTGAAGGAAGCTAGAAAAATGTGAAAAACTTCTTTTCATCCGAATATTCTTCAGAGCCCAACCTAACTACGATCTGAAAACAATAATATAACTTATAGTTGAACAAATTTTTTTAAAATATCTTTTTTCTGACATCATATGGAACATGCAAATTTACTATAAGTAGTAACTAATTACTTCCATTTTTTAAAAACTTATAATTAATTGAACAACAATCCAAATTTTTTTGATATGGCAAACGAAAAAGAATATACATCTACCCGAGTCAAATAAAGGTCCAACCAATATTTTTGGTTATTCACACCCCCCCCCCCCCAAACAAGCAGTGCAGTTAAAAACCTTCTTAGAATCTATACTTAGACCGTGAAACTAGAAGAAACTAAATTTTCTGTAAAGTTATGTCTAACGATAGACTTATTAGAGAGACAGAAACTCTTTTTTCCACAACCCACAAGAGGATATTTTTTAAGTAAAAAGTAAAGAGCTGCTACACTAAATCAAAGATGAACAGAAATAATGTCGAATAATTTGTCAAACATAAACCTATATCCAATGGATATATTTAATTGGGTGACACAAAACTTTTTTCCACAAGAGGTTATTTTTCAATTAAAAGTAAAGAGCTGCTACACTAAATCAAAGATGAACAGAAATAATTGTTCAAAAGTAAACTTATGCATAATCATATATTTAATAGAGCAGTAACTAGGGTTAGCAGGTTAGGTTAGGTTAGGTTCGGTTAAGTGGCCGGCCACTTAACCGAACCTAACCTAACCTAACCTGCTAACCCTAGTTAGGTTAGGTAACCTAACCTAACCTGGGTTAGGTTAAGACCACTTAAACCTAACCTAACCTATCCTGGGGATGGATACTCCGACTGTGCCGCCTTCGGCCTGTGGCCCCTGGGGTGGGGATCGGCCACTTAACCTAATCTAACCTAGCCTAACCTGCTATTTCTAGACCTAACCTAACCTAATCTAGCCTAACCTAACCTAACCTCACAAATATAGCTCATAATATGGCTTTTCAGTGGAGGATTTTAAAATCCTCTGGAAAATTTGAGTTTGAGGTGAGGAGGGTGGGGGGATGCCTAAGTGATGCATACGTAGGTAAATATTTAAATATGTTGAAAATATGTTCCTAGAAATTAGTCTAACCTAAATTAACCTAACCTAACATAATCTAACCTAACCTAACCATACACCTAACTTTTTGTCTGTCTCTAACCTAATTCAAGGGATTTCAAGAGCGAGGGTTGAGGCGGTGGGGGAGCTCCACACCTAAGAACCTTTCTTTCTCGTACGTAGGCTAAGCTAGTCTATCCTAAATTAACCTAACCTAACATAATCTAACCTAACCTAACCATACACCTACTTTTTTGTCTGTCTCTAACCTAATCTAATCTAACCTAAGTGATGCGTACGTAGGTAAATATTTAAATATGTTGAAAATATGTTCCTAGAAATTAGTCTAACCTAAATTAACCTAACCTAACATAATCTAACCTAACCTAACCATACACCTAACTTTTTGTCTGTCTCTAACCTAATTCAAGGGATTTCAAGAGCGATGGTTGAGGCGATGGGGGAGCTCCACACCTAAGAACCTTTCTTTCTCGTACGTAGGCTAAGCTAGTCTATCCTAAATTAACCTAACCTAACATAATCTAACCTAACCTAACCATACACCTAACTTTTTTGTCTGTCTCTAACCTAATCTAATCTAACCTAAGTGATGCGTACGTAGGTAAATATTTAAATATGTTGAAAATATGTTCCTATAAATTTTGAGTTTTGGATGGGGAGGGGGGGGGCAGCCCCACACCTAAGAACTTTTCTTTCTAGTCTTGCATATTAAAGTTAAAAACCATAGTTTTCACGCCCCTCCTGTGAATTGGATGCTAGCCGCTTTAATTCCCAATCAAATGAGTCCTTTTCAAAGTTTCTGTGTGGACTCCTTCTGTGAGTACCTAGATAATATGAAATGATATATCTAGGATATTCTTAAACCTGATTCCCTCATCCCCTTGCCCCATTTAAGTTGTAATAGCTCTGATTTGGGGCATATTTCAAAATATCTTTTATCAATTTTTCTTTTTTTTCTTTCTGATTACACATGAAGTATGAAATCACAGAGTTGATCAATCTTTGATAGTTTTACAGAAATTCTCACTCCCATCGATGCTTTCCTATGTTCAAAACAAAAATTGAACGCAACAAATAATTAATCTGCATTGAAAGATGTCTCGTTTGACACAATTAGTCTATATAATGTAAGAAGTATTGTTTTGAAACCATTCTTCACGAGTGAAAAGTTACAATTCTAGTGAGTGCTAATTGATATATAGAAAGCTAATTATTGTCCCTAAAATCAACAGTTTGCACAATTTCGTAAATAGATAACCGTTAGCTTACTATATTTAGTGCTTTGAAAGGGTTTAAAAGTCAGTATAGATTGAAATAAGGACAAGATAGAAAATAATGGAAGGTTCTTCGAATGCAATCCCGCCAAAGTTTGATGTGAGTACAATAATATGTCTTTTTTCAGTGTGTTTTCCATCCAAAAATATGTAAAATACAAAGAACTATATTCCATTGATTATAAAGGCATGTCTAAAAAAAGGAATTGTCGGTGAAAAACTCACAAATTAGTCCTTAATATGGCTTTTCAGTGTTTTTTCCAACGGAAATATGCAAAATATGATGAAATATAACTCTTAATATGTGTTTTCAGTGTGTTTTCCATCCAAAAATACGTAAAATACAAAGAACTATATTCCATTGATTATAAAGGTATGGCTAAAAAAAAGGAATTATCGGTGAAAAACTCACAAATATAGCTCTTAATATGGCTTTTCGGTGTGTTTTCTGAAGGAAAATATTCAAATGCAAAGAAAATATGTCCCCCCTCCCCCTCAGAAATTTTTGAGTTTGGGGGGGGGGGCTATGTATCTATGCTACAAAACTTCGACTGGTTTCAGTATATAAGGTGATTATGCAGAACTGTGTCCACCAATGACCAGGAGTGTCAAAACAGTTGTATATTTTTCAAAGTGGAGATTGGACATAGGCCTACTTCTTTTGTAGACCTTTATAAATACAACTACTTAGAGCTCCAGAGGGCAACACCAAGCTGCAAAGGGCAACACAACTGCACACGCTCGTCCCTCGCCCTAATATGATAAAGGTTTCACTATTTACTGACTCCCATGATGTTCCTATATTTTCTTTAAACTCCTTTCCTACACTGGGTGTTTTAAATTATCAGTGCTTATCTTACACTACATTTTCTGCATCTTTTTTATTAATAGTGTTGTTCTCAACGAACATTCGACTTTTTAAAGACTTACTGTTTAAAATCTTTAAAGCCCTGTCTTACTTGGTTTAATAATTGTCTTATGGATTCCATAGCTTGAAGCTTCCTGATTAGATTTCGTCTTGTTTTGATTAACGTATGAGAAATGGTATCAATTCATGAAAAAGTTAGAGGGGAGGGTCAGATATATTTCCTAAAACTTATGGTGGGCAATGGACAATTTGAATTTTTCGATGAAAATACCAAATAGTTATTTTTCAAGCAGAATGCAGTCAATAAGTATTTTCAAAATCCCCCCCCCCATTAATGTCTCTGTGTATATATCCTTATTAACCTTCCTACTAGTAGATTTAAGAAGATTAGAAAATACCTCGGCTTTACCTTCTTCCTGTTCGATAGCTGCTAAGAACCTGTAATCGAGTGTCGCTTCAATGCGAAGATGAATAAGAAAAATACAAGAATTTCTGCTTAAGCGTTATTAGTGATATTCGATATGGTGCGATACGTTACGAATTTATTATGTCAAATAACAGGAATTAAATTAACAGTTAAATTAAGAGACAATATAATTTAAATAATTACTCCTCATTGTCACTTATTTACTAGAATGAGACACAAAATAGTGTCGAAAATGCAAACTGTATTGGCTGGTAGCAACGGTCTTACAAGGCTTGGGTTGTAAGACTATTCGTCTTGTTCGCGTTATCTCCAATATGAGAGGATCCTTATTAGTAATATTTATCAGTTATAATAAACGATTGCACCTTATAAGACAGAGCTCTTTCTATTCCCTTCTTTGTAATGCCAGATAGTCTATTCGTCAAGCGATATGAAAAAAAGAATAAACCTTAGCGCATCCTCTTTGGTGGGAGAAATGGAAGGGCTCGGGGGTCCTTTGGGGGCAAGGGGGGGGGGGTCTTTGAGGGTACGAGAGCCTTTGGGAGCCCGGGGAGGCCTTTGGAGATCGGGGAAGGGTCTTTGTGGGCTTGGGGATCCTTTGGAAGCCTGGCGGCCTTTGAGGATCAGGGGAGGGCCTTTGGGGGTTCGGGGACCTTTGGAGACCGGGGGAGGACCTTTGTGGGTCTGGTGGGCCTTTGTGGACGGTGGAGGGCCTTCGGGGGCTCGGGTATGGCTTTTTGGGGTCTGGGGGGTGCCCTTGAGCACCGATTGGTCCTTTGGAAGTCCCGGTGGACCTTTGGGGACAGGGGAAGGGCCTTTGGGAGCCCGGGGAGTCTTTGGGGTCTGGGGGCTCTTTGGGAGCCTGGGGGGGGGATCTTGAGGAATACTGGGTTTAGCTATCCGCTCTATAACCTGAAGTAATTGCCTAGGCAATACGAGCACTTACCAATTATGTCAAATAATTTTTTATCGCTCAGAAGTTGAACTCCTATTCATTTGAAAGGAGACTAAGAGCCCATTTGATTTGTAGTGAGTATTGAATCATATCCATAACAGTAAAACTGTCTCTTTGTGTAGACACACGCGTATTTTTTTTAAGGGATATATTTGCCCGCAGTGGGCACACATCATATTTTACCATGAGTCAAACTTAACAAAATTGATGAGATTAATTGCGCGGAAGCATCAAAAATATGTTGTATAACAGAATGTGGAAATTCTTCAAATTTGTGTAAGGGTTCAAGCCCGTTGGGCGCTTGCCTATCGAGTTTTTTCTTTTGCTTTTTTGTTTTTTTTTTTTTTTTTTTTTTTTTTTTTTTTTTTATTTGGTATAATTTTATTTACTATATTAATAAAAAAAATACTAATTTAGATATGATACCTTCTTTCTAGATGTTCTAGCACGCTTTTTCAAAGCTAGACTTACTGCTCTATTAAAATATATCATTATGCATAAGTTTACTTTTGAACAATTATTTCTGTTCATCTTTGATTTAGTGTAGCAGCTCTTTACTTTTAATTGAAAAATAACCTCTTGTGGAAAAAGTTTTTGTCACCCAATTAAATATATCATTGGATATAGGTTTATGTTTGACAAATTATTCGACATTATTTCTGTTCATCTTTGATTTAGTGTAGCAGCTCTTTACTTTTTACTTAAAAAATATCCTCTTGTGGGTTGTGGAAAAAGAGTTTCTGTCTCTCTAATAAGTCTATCGTTAGACATAAACTTTACAGAAAATTTAGTTTTTTCTAGTTTCACGGTCTAAGTATAGATTCTAAGAAGGTTTTAACTGCACTGCTTGTTTGGGGGGGGGGTGTGAATAACCAAAAATATTGGTTGGACCTTTATTTGACTCGGGTAGATGTATATTCTTTTTCGTTTGCCATATCAAAAAAATTTGGATTGTTGGTTCAATTAATTATAAGTTTTTTAAAAAATGAAGTAATTAGTTACTACTTATAGTAATTTGCATGTTCCATATGATGTCAGAAAAAAGATATTTTAAAAAAATTTGTTCAACTATAAGTTATATTATTGTTTTCAGATCGTAGTTAGGTTGGGCTCTGAAGAATATTCGGATGAAAAAGAAGTTTTCACATTTTCTAGCTTCCTTCAATTTTAGTATATTAATAAAAAAAAAAACTTGAAACTGTGATTTTGTGATAAGCCTTCAGCTGCAATTTACACCAGAAGGACAAGATAATTATCAAAAGCATGAAAATTAAAAATGTAAAATGTATATTTCAACGAAATAATATCCTTCTTAATAATTTAAAATCAATATAAACCGTGGGAAGCGGTTTTCTTTAGTATTGTTTGTGAATGAATAAAAGATGATGATGAGTGACAGAAAACATTTTTAAAACTAAACAATACTTTAAATTTAGTAAATTGTCAAATCTTGTCAGAATGTAATTTTTTCCTGAAGTTGAAACCTCTTAGTTTAACTCAGGTGCTGAACTTTTGGTAGATATATTGGTTCGAAAATGAACTATTCCCGTAAAATCTGAACTAATATAGGTTTTCCTCAGGAAACTCTAGTTTTCGATCATAGCGTTCTCAATCTTTTAGGATGTATGGAGTGAGTGGGAGCTCACAGTTGAGGAGGAGGAGCTTCTTCTCCGTGCTAGTACAGCAATTGATGCTAGTGATGATGACGTGCTAGAAGTGCACTATACTGAAGACGGTCTTTCATATACATCTGAGGACTGGTACGGCGGGGGCCTTCAGGTCGTCTTTGCATAGAGGATGACGAGCGGTTGGCCCCTAGTTTGCCTACAATAGGAGTACGCGAGGATTTATTTGAGGAGATGCCTCTTCTCCTAGATATATCAATAGGTGATGAACCTGAGTTTGAAAATGAATGTATACCACCCCCTCTGCTAGACATAGTGGTAGTGGAGGATGAAGACACAGATATTCTGATAATTGAACCCGAGATTGTGTATATAAAAAACTATTATAAATATTGATTTGTCAAATGAATAAAGATTAGAAAAATGATTTTTTTTGTTATCTTTGATAGAAAACTTGGTTGTGGACTGAGAACACTCTAAGGGGTGATCTAATCAATCTGAACTATTCATGTATCGTAGTCTCTGCTGGTATCCTTACTCTATGCATATCGAGTATGAGAAAATTAAGATATCAGAAACAAATTTATTGTATGAATATGGTATAAAACTTATCAAGCATACTCAAAAATGGGTTTTATCGTAAAAATGGTATATGAGAACACTTCCACCATGTTTCCGTTGTTTAAAATCCTTTTCGTAGAATGACCTCTTATGTTGTCTCTTAAAGGGCCACTTTTTCTCTTCTCTTGGAGCATAATCATCATAATAAACCGAGTTATAACTTGCACTATACACATTTTTCTTTGAGTTTTCACTGTTGTCTTTTGCACTATAGAGAAAGCCCTCTTTTACCAGTCTCTTCTTTTGATCCTCCTTTTCTATCATATCCATCCTTCTTTTATCTGAGCTTACTTGCAATCGGTATAAATTTCTCTCCATGTCACATATAATTTTTCTTCTCGTTTCCTCCAGATTCTTCTCATCTGTCTCTCCCTCTAAGCTATCTAAACATTCAGTAGGTTCATGCGAATACTCAAAATCATGAAAATGTCCTTTACAAATAGAACAGTTGCAATAAAAGGATATTTCTAACTCAACTTGGTCACTCATATTATTACTCTGCTAACTAAAAACTAACGAAACTGATTGTCCTCGCGCCATAAATTCAAAGTGTAGGAAAGGGGAGAGGAGTAACTCTGTGACGTTGCCTCTTTCGAAGGAGGAGCCATCTACATTGGCAATAAAAGTATATCCACGATATCATTCTGACGTGTCGTGATCAAGATATCAATGAATTGAGTATAAGCATTTGAATCACATTTTAAAAGTTTCATACAATAGTCCAATGGGGGAGAATCAGTTTTTCATTATATTGTCAAGTGTTCCTTGGGAGAATATCCTGCGTTTGAAGAGATAACTCAAGAAAATCATCATCCAAAATCAAATGTTTTTCCATAAACACCACATGATTCTCTCTTTCTCAAATTTATTCATTTTTCAATCCTTTCACTCTGACTGCCAACTCTAGACTGAAAAGAAAGTTGGTTCGGGAAACAACAACAAATACTGTTTCTCGGAACCTCATAACATCTGGCTCGAATAACAATAACAAATACTATTTCTGGATCATAACATCCGCCTCGAACAGGAAGGAAGTGTCATTAACTGTTTCCGGGAACCTCATAACATCTGGCTCGAATAACAATAACAACATTGACCTTGACATCTGCCTCGAGCGTGCACTTACAACAACAACATTGACCCCATTAACCACGTGTTCTCTCTAATGACTCTGTTCAAAACAACATTGACCTTGGCATTTTGCCTCGGAAACAATAACAACATTGACATTCGCTGAGGGCGTGCCAAAAACACACCTGGAGAAAGAGGTCATGGAGAAAGAGGTCATTGACCCCGTCCTCATTAAACTATGTAAAAAAGTTGTAGGTGGCAGCAGGGGTGAGGGATCGGAGCTCATGAGGCATCTCTACTTACCTTCGCCGTCTTGCTCCTCTATGTTTCTGTCGCCAGTCACTGAAGACGAACTGCTGATGATTGTTCAAGCCATGAAAAAAAACGGTCACTCCGAAGGTCCAGATGGGTCGTCAAATTACCTCATAAAGAAGACCATCGATTGCTATGTCGGCGTTATCGCACACATCGTCAATTCTTCATTTAAAGATGGCATTTTCCTACTGTCTTCAAGTCGGCGAAGGTTTATTATACCCCTCCAAAAAGGTAGCGACCCCAAGCTGCCTTCAAACTACCGCCCTATCTCTATTCTCTCTGCTTTTTCAAAAATTATGGAGCGTTGCATCTACAACAGAACTGATGAATTATCTGACTAGGTCTAACTTCTTCAAACAAGTATCAGTTTGGATTTAGGCCTGGGCACTCAACCGAACATTCTATAATGGTTTTGCTACAATTTTTGAATGATGCGATGGACCGTAATGTGATACCAGCTACAATATTTGTGGATGTAAAAAAAGCGTTTGACACGATTTTTCATCTGATTCTTCTGGATAAGCTTGACAACTGCGGAATAAGAGGTAATGCTCTCTTACTCATCCAGTCTTACCTCAGTGGTCGGAATCATTTGTGGATGGAGGTGCAGTAAGATCGGTAAAAAACGCCATGTTCTGAAAAGGTAGGAGTACCACAAGGTTGAATTCTTGGACCACTACTATTTTTAATATACGCCAATGACCTTCTGAACGCTATCTCCGATGATGGACTTGCTGTACTATTCGCAGACGACACGGCTAATTCTGTCACAGGTTCAGATGAATCATCCGTCAGAGAAAACCTCTGTTTTGGTCTAAAGAAGCTATTGCAGTGGTTTGCTGACAACCTCATGGTGTTAAACTCTTCGAAAACCCATTTTATCATCTTCTCTCGAATTTCTCATGCCGTACCGTCGATTTCCCAAATATCTGTCCGTTTTAACGGAGAACTAGTTACCATTGCCAGGAAGGAGTCTTGTAAGTATCTAGGGCTAACGGTTGATGAAAATTTTATCTTGGAAACTTCATCTTGATAGGCTAAGAATGCAGCTAGGAAGGAATGTGGGGTTACTGCGGTATCTAAAATTCCACCTCCCTTTCCCTGCTCTTAAGTCAGTTTATTATTCTCTAATCCATTCTTATTTTAATTACTGTCCAAATTGCTTATTTAAATACTTTTCAAATCTCTTATTAAGCCCCTTCAACGTCCTTCAAAATAATGCCCTTCGTACGTAAAAGCACTCCTTCCTTCCCCATCTTCCCTCCCCGATAAATCCCCTACTAAGAGCCTTTATACATTTTTAAGAATATTGCCAGTTTGATCTAGTCCTTACTGCAAATTGTGTCCTTTTCAGACTAAAACAAATAAAAGAATTATTACCATTGGCTTTAAATTCTAGTAACTTCTCTTTAGTTTCTTTGGTCCAGAATAATTATTGTTTAAGAAGTTCAGCCAAATTACCTTGCCCTAGAATCCGAACTGAAAGATCCAGATTTTCTCCTAAAAATTCAATAATAAAGTTCTGGAATATTTATGAAAGTAATATAGATTCGCGTTTTTCTATTCCACTTTCTAAAGCTAAATTTAAAAACTATATCTAATAAGTAATTATAGATAACTATTCATTTATTTGAAGTCATGTTGGCCGGTGCTATTGTTGATAATTATTTAATTATGTGGTAATTTATTGTTTTGAGGTGTGAGCTGTGGATTCAGTGTGGTGTCTCATTTTCTTCCCACTATATCTAGCGTACTATCATTTCTTTTCATCATTTGTTATTATTATTATTATTTCTTTTATTTTTTTAGGGTGCCTGTTTTCGAGTATAACTCACTGTGTAGGCACCCTCTGTAAATATTGTGTTTTCCATTGATTCATATTGTAAAAGTGTTATTTTGTCTTGTAGTGATTTATTGAGAAATTAAATGAACTTGAACTTGAACTTGAATATATATATATAATATATATATATATATATATATATATATATATATATATATATATATATATATATATATATATATATATATATATATATATATATATATATATATATATATATATTTTTATATATATATATATATATATATATATATATATATATATATATATATATATATATATATATATATATATATATATATATATATATATATATATATATATATATATATATATATATATTATATATATATATATATATATATATATATATATATATATATATATATATATTATATATATATATATATATATATATATATATATATATATATATATATATATATATATATATATAATAATTTATTTATTACCCACTATAAAAAAGAAGCGGAGTACATCAAGAACAAAAAAAAAAAAAAAAAAAAAAAAAAAAAGCAAACTCGCACACTTAACAATTATTTACATAAAACGACGTAGATTATGGTGCGCAGTATATATATATATATATATATATATATATATATATATATATATATATATATATATATATATATATATATATATATATATATATATATATATATATATATATATATATATATATATATATATATATATTATATATATATATATATATATATATATATATATATATATATATATATATATATATATATATATATATATATATATTAGGGTGCCTGTTTTCGAGTATAACTCACTGTGTAGGCACCCTCTGTAAATATTGTGTTTTCCATTGATTCATATTGTAAAAGTGTTATTTTTGTCTTGTAGTGATTTATTGAGAAATTAAATGAACTTGAACTTGAATATATATATATATATATATATATATATATATATATATATATATATATATATATATATATATATATATATATATATATATATATATATATATATATATATATATATATATATATATAAATATATAAATATATATAATATATATATATATATATATATATATATATATATATATATATATATATATATAGATATATATATATATATATATATATATATATATATATATATATATATATATATATATATATATATATGTGTGTGTGTGTGTGTGTGTGTGTGTGTGTGTGTGTGTGTGTGTGTTTGTCTGTAAAATTCAACCTGGAAGAAACTACATAAGTGTAAAAGTTATAATTTGTGCTTTCTTTGTTTTTGAAAGCAGCAGAAAGGACATATCTTTGAATTTCTTAGGCTTCAAGAAAGCGTTCTATGTGGCTTTCCTAAGGATATAGGACGTGTCATACAAAAATACGATGTTTGTACTTGAATTTTCTTGCTGTTAGTGTTTCTTGAAAAAATCACTTGTAAAACTAAAAAATTACTTTGAAAATTTTTAATGACTAATGACCAATCAAAACAGAATCATAGAGCAGGAATAAAAATTATAAATTTAGTGGATAGTCAGTAAGAATGGCACCCTGGTCATACACCAATAACCAACACAAAATACAGCCAATGGGTTACTTCCCAGTAACTGAAGTAGCTTTGAGGAAAAACTTCCATGCAGATATCACTTACCCGTCTACCTCTTTCATTTGTAAAATGATTCCTAAATCTCTGATTAAACAAGGGGCCGATTACAAGATCTTACCGTTGCCTTTCCAAAAGGGATCATAGTTATGTTCATGAAGCCAATGAGGTCATTCCAGGTGGGTACAAGTTGAAGCTTGATAAAGTTTCGACTGTCAGGACAGAGACTTTCGTAGTAGACATGCAGGTTGACTATTTTTGAATTCTAAAAACAAAATTATAAAAGGTCAATTTCAGTGAATACTTAAATGAATTTAATGGTGTTAGTTATAGATGTTCGGTCAATGGAGAGGAGAGAAAGGCTTTTAGAGTTTCAAAAAGTAAACCGCCCCACCATAATAGTCATAATAGCTAAACATAAAATTATACACGAAATCTCCCCACATTCAATGTGGGGAGGGGGATAAATTTCCAGAGGGAAAATTCTCTCGCGGGGAATTTTTTGCCGGGAGAATATTTTCCGGGGGGTTAATTTTCCGAGGTGTAATTTTTCTGGGGGAGATAATGCAACACCATCGCTTTAATAGTTTATACCTTTCATTAATGGAAGAAAAAAAAACTGTCAATCTCATGTAGGCCTATACTGGCAAACTAGGAAGTGGCACCAATTCATGGAAGTGTCAGAGGGGAGGCTTTTTTCATTTTTAAAAAATGAATATACAAATAAAACTATTTCTCAAAATATAAAAGGCAATACTTCTTTTGCCGATTGGTACCCCTGAACCGAAGATCTACAAACTTAAACTAATAAAATAATTTAACATTTTCTCCATTCATCATCATAAAACTACAAACTGATAAGAAACTGATACAAACTGATAACTGATACCTTTATAAGACTACAAACTGACACCACACACGAAAATAACTCAAAAAATTAAAATAATCTGGTAACAACCAACTAGAAAACGACAAAAATCTAATAAAATAAGCAACGTCATACTCAAACAATAAAAAGTATAGAGAAACAAGTGGAAAAGAGAAAAGGGGGAAAGTAAGCAAAAGAGAGAAAAAACTATTGGACTAAAAATAGGGATAGACCCGCCGAAAAACTGCCTTCGCGGTGAGACACAAAGGGCACCAGAAGGCATGGAGTTCCATAGTAGGTTCAGGTTTCAGGTTCATACATTTTTATTAACAAAAAAACAACTCAATGTGACAACAAGTCGCACTAAAGCAAGAAGATGCTTGAAAAAGCGACCGGTTGGATATCATGCATGCGAATTCAACATACCAAATAAAATGAAAAAAGGGGATAACAAAAATAATTACTGAAATTGATGATAAATATATAATGGCACAAAATATAAAAAAAAATAAAATAAAATATCTACAAAAAAAAGAAAAAAAAAAAAAAAAAAGCCTTCTCTCGAACCTTTAACACTACCAAATTCCTGAAAAGAAATGATTTTTAATACGGGTTTTAAGTTGCGGCACACTTTCAGCTTGACGAACAGAATCTGGGAACGAATTCCAAACTGACGGGCCCATGTGTCTGGTAACTTGACTCGCTCTCGTTGTGTTCCGTGGCTCAGATGCAAGACTATCCGCACTCCTAGTCGAATAATCATGATAAAAGGAATAAGGCTTAAAATATTCATATAAAAAATCCGGTGCAAGACCATTCAGACACTGAAATACAAATACTCCAATTTGATAGTCCCTTATTTCACCAACCTTTAAAATTTTAAACTTTCTAAAAAGCGATTCAGTGCTATCAATACCACGATCATACCTTCCAATCAACCTTATAGCCTTGTTCTGCAGAACTTGAACTCTTCTAAAATTGCAACTAAAATTACTCGCCCAAATCAAACAACCATAATTTATATAAGGCGCTATTAGTGAAAAATACAATAAACGCAGAATTTTCAAAGGTAAAAAATTTTGAAAACGGTTCAGAACTCAAGGCCTCGCGCCAGATTGCATGCTATGATGTCGCAGTGTTTTCTCCAACTCAAGTTTCGATCCAGGATGAATCCCAGATATCGGATCTCTTCGACTTGTGAGAGCGGTAGGCCATTGTAAATAATGACACCAGGGAGAGTGGGAGCAGAACTAGTCCTCGTAAACATCATAAAATTAGTTTTTGATGCATTGACGCTAAGTAGGCTAGCACAAACAAATTCATGTAGGCCATCAAGCGCCTTATTCGCCTTGAACAAGAGCTCTTGCAGTGACTTTGCTGCAATCACTAAAGCCGTGTCGTCAGCAAACGAAGTAACTGAAGCTCCGGGAATGTAGAATCTCATTGTGTCTACGAATATCAGGTACAGGAGAGGACCAAGAACTGAGCCCTGTGGAACACCGCACTTTATGGGAAACGGCTGAGTAGATTTGTTACTCAAAGTCACTCGTAGCTTCCTTTCACTAAAATACGATTCAAACCAATTTAAAACACTACCCTTTATGCCTAAATAACACAGCCTTTCCAATAAAATCTTAAAATCAACAGTGTCGAAAGCCTTTCTAAAATCAATAAAAACGCCCATGCACTGCTCGCCATTCTCAAGTGCTGAGTTATATATTTCCAGAAGATGCTGGACTGCCTGCGTCGTCAAATTTCCTTTCCGGAAGCCTAATTGACCATCGTGTAAAATACCAATTTTCATCAGATACTCGTAAAGCCGGTGATGAACAATCTTTTCATAAATTTTTGAATAAATCGGGAGAATTGATATTGGTCTCCAATTAGATATGTCAGTTCTGACTCCACCTTTGTGCAACGGTACAACTTTAGCTATTTTAAGCGCACTCGGAAACTTCCCCTTTTCCATAGAAATATTGATAAGGTATACGAGGACAGGAAGCAAATAAACCAGAACCGACTTGAGCGTTCTAAGGCTCATTCCATCAACTTCTGCACTGTTTGACTTAATCGTGCTAACAATTTTGCGTACGTCCTCATCAGCACAAGGCTGGAAATTCATTTCGAAACCTCTTCCTCGCTCATCCACAAAACTGCTTGATTCGAAAACATGGGAGTTCCTTGCTTCTTCTTGAATCTTGCAGCCAATTTCAGAGAAATATTGTCCAAATGTGTTGCAGATTTCCTCAGTTTCTTCCAAGGTCCTATTATTTAGCACAATTTTTGGCTCCGATGGCTTCATAGGACCTTTTAGAAGATCATTCACAACTTGCCATGTTGCTTTGGGGTTACCTTTACTTTCTTCAAATACATTTGTAAAATATGCCTTCTTTTTTTCCTTCTTAGGGTATTTGCCCTATTCCTTAGCTCTTTATACATCACATGGAGCTCATTATTCTGCGGATGATTCAGATGCTCCTCACACGCCTGATTTCTCATATTAAACAGATTAAGCAGCTCATCATCACACCATGGTTTTCTCGGTTTATTCTTTCTGGGGTTTGTTTCTTTAAGCGGACACGTGCTATCATAAATATTCGACACTATTTGGTTAAACTTTTCAAATGCTTCCGACGGATGATCTTCATCCAGTTGAAGAGTACCGAATTGAAGTTATCAATTATTTTGCAATAGGTTGCATAGGTTGGATCAAGACGCTGGGTAATTGTAGACATAGAAAAGCCAAGACAGATAGTCCAAGTAATTGAGAGGCGAATGTTTAAATGGCTGGGGCACGGGTAAATGGCAGGAGCATGCATGACTCTCTTATTGGACACATACTTGTCAGGTTAGTTTTTGGAAAGGCATGCCTGCCTATAGTCTTAGGCATGCTGATCAAGAATTCAAAAACTGACATAAGACCGTTAGCCTGCCGACGCCTGTTATTGTACCGACGCCTTCCGTGATTTTACAGATGGTGCCACAATTTCCCATTTGGTTACATAAATAGCAGGGAAATAGTAACATGACGTTTACCAAAATCTTAATCTCGGTCGGAAAATGCAGTGGTTTTTACCGACTCGTGTAATGGTTTTGCGTATTCAAATGGACATTATGCTAATTATTGAAAAAAAAAACAGTCGGTAGAAATGACCAGCCAGTCAGTAAAATTCCTCGCTTCCCCTTGCAAAACATATTGGCAACTAATGACTGTAACTACTATTTCTACTCCTACAACTACTTCTACTATCACTAAAACTACTACCCCTGTAGCGAGTACTACCAAAGCTGAGTATATTAAAATGAAAATTTGAGGAAATTTTTAGGGGAAATTTGAATTGAATCCAAACATACTATGCGTATACTGATTGTCAAAAGGGCGTATCAAAAAAAATTTTTGGAACACCTTACTGTATCAAGATTAATCTTCTGGGGCATCATGTGGAGGATGCTCGACGTACCAAAAGGCAACATGTACGTGCTACTACTTGTTTAAATACTGCTGCTACTACTGTTACTACTACTACTAATATAAGACTATTGCTGCTACTACTGCACCTAGTACTGTTAAGGCTAATCGTATGAAGGTGAAAGTTGGGCGGAATATTGAGGAAAAATTTGATCCGGGTTGCAGCGGTAGCTAGCAACCCTAGTAAGAGACGATCACCTCCAATGTCAAGAAATATAAAACCCCCCAACTCCTAAAAAAAGAGTCAGATCAAAACAAAAAGTACACCATTAGAACCGCCTTGTCCGAATCCTCTATAAAGGAAACTTACCTCCCTTTGGCTTGAATAACAAAGAAAATATATTGGCTTGAAAATCAAGAAAATTGACTTTTACCACGTTATTCTCCACAAACGGGATATATTTTTTTTCTTTCCGCTTTTTCTTTCTGCTCAGCTAGCTGGGCACTGGAAAATCATAGAGAGCTGTATAATAGCTCATTTTAAAGGAAATTGCAACATCTAGTCACTTTTGTATTTAAAATAAAATACTTTTTAAAGTAGAATCAATTTTGTCAAAAAAATTGCATTTTTGATGTATTTTCATACTGCAGTCTTTTCAAAGATATTTGAATTTTGAAGCAATAAAACAGTCCATGTAATGAACTCTATAGTAATAATAGCTACTTGTCTCAATAGTAACCGAAACTCCTGGAACCAAAATTTTCTTTTTGGCTTAATCGCTAAAATTATTATGTAAACTGCAAAAATATTTATGATGCCTAATCAGTAATAGTAATTTTTTAATTTAAACAACAAAAATACATGAAAATTCTAAAATTAGTTTTGCTTTTTGTCTCCTGGAAGAAATTTTTTTTTCATCTCAGTTCAAATTTATTATTGTATCCTGTAACCCGTAAAGTACATATCTCCATATTATTGTCTCATAATTGCAATTATTTTAGTTTTCAGTCCAGAATCACTAAACTTATTATTTAAACTGCAAAAATATTTATGGTGTCTAACCAATAATACTAATTTTGTAATTCAAACAAGATAAATACCTGAAAATTTTAAAATTAGTTTTGTTTTATGCTAGGTTTTTAGATACTCGACACGGGATTTTGTGTGCTTAATAATTTTATTACAGTAAAGATATAATAAAGAACGAAACTCTTGCCTATACTAAATTGCATACTCAACTTAATTATTGTTAATGATATAGTAATGATATGGTTTTATTGATAGCTGACTTACAAATTAAAAGAAAATGATCCCGGGTGGCTTTGAACCACCAACCTTTCGGTTAAAGGCCGATCGTGCTTGCCACTTGGACTATGACGTCATTCATTAATGTTTACAATAAAGAACGATATCTTGCCTATACTAAATTTTATACTCCACTTAATTATAGCATAGGCTGGGTTGCAGCGGTAGCTAGCAACCTAGTAAGAGACGATCACGTCCAGTGTTAAGAAATATAAAAACCCATAGTTCCTAACAGAGGAGTCAGATCAAAAACAAAAAGTACACCATTAGAACCGCCTTGTCCGAAACCCCTGTATAGGAAACTTTCTGTCCCTTGGCTTGAACAGCAAGGGAAATATATTGGCTTGAAAATCAAGAAAAGTGGCAGCTACTACAACATTCTGCCTAAACGGGATATTTTTTTTTTTTTTTTTTTTTCTCTTTTCTCTTGTATCCAGAGATAGCTTGGCACTGGAATCCGGGTTGCAGCGGTAGCTAGCAACCTAGTAAGAGACGATCACGTCCAATGTTAAGAAATATAAAAACCCATAGTTCTTAAAAAAACATTCTGCCTAAACGGGATATTTTTTTCTTTTTTTTTTTTTTTTTTTTTCTTTTTTCTTTTCCACAGATAGCTTGGCACTGGAACATCGTAAAGGGTTGTTCAATAGCGCATTTTAAAGGAAATTAATTGGGTTAAAAATCTATAGTAACTAAAATAAATTAAATAAAGAGCGAACTTTGACATAGTAACTGAAAGATGGGTGTCTGTTAACTGTTAATAAAGAACGGGTGTTTGACACCATGCCCTATACTAATGTAACTAACTAAATTTTATAAGGCCATTTGACTATAGTACTGTGTTAACTGTTATAATAAAGAACGACCTCTTGCCTATACTAAATTTTATAGGCCATTTAACTATAGTACAGGTTAGTAAAGTTTTTTACGTAAAGGATCAATCATACTTTACATAAAGGATCGATACTGTAAATGGGAATTTTGTCAAACAGTTCGTGGTATTACATTAAAAGACGATCATTGGAATAACAAAAACAATTGCATACATTGGAATTAGTTAGCTATTTACAGTAAAGAACGAACTTCTGCCCATAGTAACTAAAGTAAGATTATAAATTTAAGACTAAAACAAGTACTTGTTTGCTTTGGTATGAAATACTGGCAGCGTTGGGATTTGAACCCACACTTCGAAAAATACGGGTGGCTAAAACCAACGCCTTATTTATAATAAAGATCGAACTCTTCCCTATACTAACTTGCATAGGCAACTTCACTATAGTTAAGATTACAGTATTTATATTATACATCATTATAAATTATAAAAGGTTCAAATGTTCGAAGATTATAGAGTTAAAAATTTTCCCACACCGGGAATCGAACCCGGGCCTGTTAAGTGAAAGTTAACTATCCTAGGCACTAAACCATATGGAACAATAAAGAAGTATGATTTAAGAGCCATATGCATATTATTATTTCATCATACCAATTATAATAAGGCCAAAACAAAATCGTCGACTTGCAACCTTACTTTTGACACATTAGTTAAATCTTCATCAGACTTAAAAAATGTTTTGCTAGTTTTACATGAAAGAACGAACCTTAGCCCATAGTAGCAGAAATAAGAATATCTAGGTTGCAGCGGTAGTTAGCAACCTATTACACAATCCGGGTTTAAGTGGGAGCTAGCAACCTAGTAAGAAACTCCAAATTAAAAGATGATCATTAGAAGAACAAACAATTGCTTATATTGGACTTAGTTTGCTGCCTGATTCTTTGAGTTTTTAATAATAAACAACGACCTCTTGCCTCTACTAAATTTTATAGGCCATATAAATCAAAGCCCACTATACACATGCAGATTGTCAAAAGGGTGTATCTCAAGAATTGATTTGGATATTGAGTTGGAACTTTCAGACAAAGCTTAAAGGGAGAACATCAATTGACCGAAAGGCAATATGTACACGCTAATTTTATTACTACTACTACTACCTCTTCTATCTCTATTGTAAGTATTTGTAAGGTTAAGAGTATTAACACGAAAATTTAAAAAAAATGCTAGTATGAATATACTGGTTATCAAAAGGGCATTATAATTATCAGTAACGGCTAATTGCATTAAGTGAAAACTTCCAGGACTTGATGAGGGGGATGTTCAATGGCCCAAAAGGTAAAATGTTAATTTAGCTGTTGCTACTAGTACTGCTGCTATTACTGTTAATACTACCGGTAGTACTAATACTAGTACTGCCAGTACTGTGACTACTATTACAACTATGCCTAATGGTATGAAGGTGAATTTTTCAGGGAATATGAAGGGGGAAGGTGAACTAAATCACAACACGCCGTCTGTATGCCGGCTGTCAAAAGGGCGTATAAGCAATATCTTAGGAACAGTTTCATGAGTGAAGTAAAAATTTACGGGGATTGTTGTGGGAGATGTTGAACTAGCAATAGACAATATTTGCATCCTAATGCTGCTGCTTCTACTCATACTAATATCACTATTACTGCCATTTCTACTACTATTGCTGTTGCTACTAAAGCTGCTGCTATTAAGTCTACTACTTGTACTAATACTACTATTACTACTAAAGCTAAGGGTATTAACGCAAAAGACTTTGGGAATATTGAACTAAATTGAAGCACACTATACGTATACATGTTGTCAAGAGGGGCGCATCAGAAATGCATCAAAAACAAGCTTATGGAATTAAGTTGAAATTTTAACTGGGTGACCAGGGGGATGTTGAAGAAAGCCAAAAGTGCTATATTTATGGTGCTAGTAATGCTACTACTGCTATTACAACTTTTGCTACTAGCCTAAACATGCTAAGGATATGAAGTTGGAGCTTTCAAGGAATATTTAGATGGATATTGAACTAAATCAAAACGAACTATGAGCATGTAGATTGTCAAAAGGGTGACACAGCAATATCCCAAGAACAGCTAACATCATTAAGTTGGACATTTCAGGGTAAGTTGCGGCTGGTTTTGAACTTGCCTGAAGGCACTATGTATATACTCTTAATACTGCTGCTGCGATTGCCGTAACTAATGACACTAAGGGTATTAAGGTGAAACCTTTATGGAACGTATAGGGGGAGTTTCAATTAGATGAAAAAATTACGTGATGCAGTTTTTCAAAAGGAAAATAAGCAATATCATAGGCAGTGCAGCGCTATCATCTATTATAATACTATAGAAACATTTGAATAAGCTAATTCGATTAGAAATGAGCTAATTCGTTCTAGAAACTTTTTTAAGAGTCAATAATAAATGGAGGGGAAGCAGCCCTCTTCCCAGGCCGATTAGTTTTCCAAACACATCCAACAAAAATTTTGAGATAACCATTCTGTTATGCATAGTTGAACGGTCCTGTAACTGTGTCTTTAGGGATAATGGGTACGTTAACCCCCACAGTTATGTAGTTTGTCCATTATGGCTTAAAACTAAATGTTGCTTTAGAACTAAATCAAAAGGCACTGTGTGTATGCTGGTTGCAAATAAGACATCTCAGCGATATCCCTAGAACAACTGACTTTTAATTTGAAACTGTCAGGGCTACTACTATTACTACTTCTGCTCTTACAATTTAGCTGAATCAAAGAGTGTAAGTGTATCCAAGTTGTGAAAGAGCATACATACAATTATTTGGGAATGATATCAAGTTTTATTTTCCAGGTAATTTTGAGTAGGTATAAAACTAAGTTAAAGAATAGTATTTATATCCAGATTTATTTTTGTGAAAAGATAGTTTTGTTTAAAATTGTTCCAAAATTTTGTCCAACACACAAATAGCAAGCCAAGCTATGGATTCTTACAGAGAAGAAAAAACCCGAAAAGAATTAAGATATTATTCTCTTTTTCCATGAAAATACTATGTCAACAAAAAAAAAAAAAAAACAATTAAAAACCTTTTTTCACGAAGTAACCTTTTTAAACAAAACTAAAGAACTCCATTAAACCAAAAATGAGCAGAAATAAAGTCAAATAATCTTCCAAGGGTAAAACTACCACAAATCACAATTAATAAGACTACCATAGTCTGAAACAACAAATTGTTTAAAGTGAACAAAAAATACCTTAGGCATGGCTGTTACAGCTAAAAACACGGCGAAAACCAGTAAAATTATATTCATCATCTCGATCTGAATTCCCTTGCTCAACTGACTAAAATATATCAAATAATAACCACTGGCAGAAAACGCAACTCTGTGTTCTGGGTGTATGAAATTAATTATTAACAGACCTTTAATCAAACAAAAATCAAGTAAATATGAAAAAATTGTCTCTTAATAAAAAAAAAAAGAAAATTTAATTAATTAGTTAAGTAAAAAAATTACTTAATTATGCAAATTCACGAAAACGTGGGGGGAAAGCAAGATTTTTTTCTTCAGTTTACATCAAGGCATAAGAAATGATCCTTTTTAAATTCAATGAGGGCAGATTTTTCGAGACATTTTTTTAATGAAAACGCTCAAAAAAAGCATTTTCAAAATCTGATCTTAGATACTTTAATTTATCAACAAACACCAAAAATCTTGGAGAGAGTTTTCCTCAATGTGATTGTGTATTAAACAAGAATACAGTATTGTTTTTTCGAGAGTCTGAACTATGTTCGACACTGGTTTTATGGATTTAGTAGTTTGTCAAACAGTTCGTGGTAACGAATAGATATATCCAATAGATATAACCAATAGATATAACCAATAGATATATCAAAAGAAACATATGTTTATGCTGATTTCAAAAATATAAATTTCATTAAGTTTAGTCGAACCCATCAAAGGTTACGAGCCTGAGAAAATTTTCCTGATTTTCAAAAAAAAAAAAAGGGGAAACACCCCCTAGAAGTTCAGTGATCTTAATGAAAATCACACCGTCAGATTTAGCCTGTCAGAGAACCCTACCAGGAATTCAAGCTCCTATCTGGAATTTTGTAAAAAAATTTGAAGTTTTGTGTTTTTTTGCCAGAAGAAAGATCACGGACGCCAGTTTATTTGTTGTTTTTTTTTTTTTTTTTCTCCAGGGGTGACCGCATTGACCCAGTGGTTCTAGCATATCGAGAGAGAGCTTATTCGAACGAACATTAAAAGTTCTAGTCGCCTTTTTAAGTAACCAAAAATATTAGAGGGTAGTTAAGCCCCTCCCCGCCCCCTTTTCCCCAAAATCGTACGATCAAAATTGAGATGCTCTTTTTGTTCGTCATAGTTGAAAGGCCCAATAATTTTTACCTTTGGGTATAACATGACCCCCCACCAGCCCCAGGGGAAAGAACCTTAGGTTATAAAATTTGCCCAATTTTGACGCATAGTATTTGTTATGGGGATGCATGCATATCTTTTTGGGTGGAGGGGAGAGAAAATTTCTACCGGGGGTTTTTCCAAGGGGAAATTTTTTCATGAGGTGGGAAGTTTCCAGGGAGTGAACGTGTCAGGAGAAATTATACACTGGGGGAATTTGCCAGAATTCCTATACAAAATTATTTTTATGTGTCTTGCTTTCTCTTTTCCGTCTCAATTTTACGCGCGAAGTGCTTAAAAGTACTTGTCCAGGGTAAATTTTCACCGGGATTAAATTTTCCAGAGGATATTTCCGTGGGTAGTGGGTTTCTTCTTGGAGGGGGGCCAAATTTCCTGGCATTAGAAAACGATCAAAAAAAAAAAATAATTTTTTTTCAACTGAAAGTAAGGAGCAACATTAAAACTTAAAACGAACATAAATTGTTATGTATATAAAGGGGGTTAGCCCCTCCTCAAAACCTCGCTTTTTGCGCTGAAGTTTGAATTTTGTCTCAATTCTTTAAGAATGACTCCTGAAACATAAGGGTTTAATTGGAACAAGAAGACGCCCTTTTGAAAAGTACTAAAAAATTTTAGCGTAAAGAGTGAGGTAATGAGGAGGGGGCAAACCCCCTTCATATACGTAATAATTTCTGTTCTTCTTCAAATTTAATGTTGCTCCTTATTTCTGTTCAAAAAGCTTGTTCTTTTTTTTATTTAATCATAATCAGCGCAATAGCGCTGCCTAAGTGAAGAACGATGTTGGCACAAAATATTATTTATTTTTTGGTTTCTTTCTTAGTTTGTTTCTTTTAAACCAGGAAACTTCGTATCGAAAGAGTTGTCATTGAAACTTCAAAAAGGGCTCATTCGATTTAAAATTGGAAGGGCTTGTGGCCTTTTTAATAGCCGAAAGGGATTAAAGGCAACTAACACCCCTTCCACGCCCACCATTCCCCCAAACACATCCGATCAAAGTTTTGAGATAGCCATTTTGTTCAACGTAGTGAATAGATCTGGAAATTATGTTTTTGAGGAGGAGACTTCCCCCACAGCCCCTAGGGCAAGGGTTTTAAGTTATGTCCTAGGGGCATATAAGGTTTTTATGGAAAGCGTTGTCATAGAAACTTCAAAAGGGCTAATTTGATTGGAAATTGAAAGGGCTACTGCCCCTTTAAATAGTTGAAAGTAATTGGAGGGCAACTAACCCCCCTCTCAGGCCCATCATTACCCCGAACGCATCCAATCAAAAATTTGATATAGCCATTTTGTTCAACGTGGTTGAAAATTCTGGAAATTAGGTCTTTGAGGATGACAATCAACCCCCCCCCCCACAGGCCTCAGGGCAAGGATTGTAAGCTATGCCCTGGGGGCATATAAGGTTTGCATAGAAAGCGTTGTCGTAGAAACTTCAAAATGAGCTCACTCGATTGGAAATTTAAATGGCTAGTGCCCTTTTTAATAGTCGAAAGTGATTGGAAGACAACTAACACCCATTCCACGCCCACCATTTTCCCAAACACATACAATCAAAATTTAAAGATAACCATTTTGTTCAACGTAGTTGAAAATTCTGGAAATTATGTCTTTGAGGATGACAAACTCCCCACACCCTCAGGG
The DNA here is from genome assembly GCA_027921565.1 of Artemia sinica. Lineage (NCBI taxonomy): Eukaryota > Metazoa > Arthropoda > Branchiopoda > Anostraca > Artemiidae > Artemia > Artemia sinica. Next base: position 867,714 of record JAPEVW010000026.1, on the reverse strand, counting down.
CAAGGGTTGTAAGTTATGCCCGAGGGCATGTAAGGTTTTTATAGATAGTATTGTCACAGAAACTTCAAAAAGGGTTCATTCAATTGGAAACTGAAAGGGCTAGTGCCCTTTTTAAAATTCGAAATTGATTGGAGGGCAACTAAACCCCCTCTCACGCCAACCATTTCCCCAAACACATCCAATCAAAATTTGGAGATAACCATTTTGTTCAACGTAGTTGAAAGTTACAGAAATTAGGTCTTTGAGGATGACAACCCCCAACTACAGCCCAAAGGGTAAGGGTTGCAAGTTATGCCCTGGGGCATATAAGGCTCTTATAGAAAGGGTTGACATAGAAAATTCAAAAAGGGCTCATTCGATTGATAATTGAAAGGGCTAGTGCCTTTTTCATTAGTAGAAAGTGATTGGAGGGCAACTAACCTCCCTCTCACGCCCACCATTTCCCCAATCACATCCAATCATAATTTCGAGATAGCCACTTTTTTCAACTTAGTTGAAAGTTCTGGAAATTAAGTGTTTGAGGATGACAATCCCCCGACAGCCCCCAGGGTAAGCGTTGTAGTTTATGCCCTGAGGGCATATAAGGTTCTCATAAAAACCGTTAATGTAGAAACCTCAAAAAGGGCTGATTTGATTTTAAATTGAAAGGGCTAGTGCCCTTTTTAAAAGTCGAAAATGATTGAAGGGCAACTAACTCCCCTCTCACGCCCACCATTTCCCCAAATACATCCAATCAAAATTTTGAGATAGCCATTTTGTTCAACGTAGTTTAAAGTTCTGGAAAGTAGGTCTTTGAGGATGACAACCCCCCCCCCCCCCCCCATCTCTCAGGGCAATGAAAGCTATGCTCTGGGGTCATGTAAGGTTTTTATAGAAAATGTGGTTGTATGATCTTCAAAAAGGGCTCATTCAATTGGGTATTGAAAGGAATAGTGCCCTTTTTAATAGTTGAAAGTGATTGGAGGGCAACTAATCCCCCTCTCACGCCCACCATTTCCCCGAATACACTTCATCAAAATTTTGAGATAGCTATTTTGTTCAACGTAGTTTAAAGGTCCAGAAATTATATCTTTGAGGATGACAAACCGCCTACAGCCCCTAGGGCAAAGGTTGTAAGTTATGCCCTGGGGACATATAAGGTTTTTATAGAAAGTGTTGTCGTAGATACTTCAAAAAGGGCTAATTCAATTGGGAATTGAGAGGGCTAGTGCCCTTGTTAATACTCAATACTCAATATTTCGAAACATTTTGTAAGTATGATTAGAACTTATATAACGACCAATTGAAATATGTGAAAAATGATTGGATGTCAGATTGTATTCCTTTGTTGATTACATTTTTTTTACAATTTTTTAATTCCCCTCCCCATCATAAAAAATAATCCTTCGTACATGCCTACCATACAGCAGAGACTAAAGTAAAATATTCGTTTATCTTGTTGAATCATTTCTGATCCGCCGCTATTAAATACGTAATTCAAAATCATTAAAATTTAAGGATTTCAGCTTAGACTCAAAGCTAAGGGTGTATCCGGGATTTTTGTTCAGGGGGCGAGTATTTTTTTATTTCCGTTTAGACCTAAAGCTAAGGGCATATCTAGTATTTTTTTTTTTTTTTTGGGGGGGGGGTATTTTTTGGTAGGGGGTACAAAAACTTTTAAAATGCACCAACAATTAGTTTATCTTCATTCTTTTACATTTTTATGGATTGGATAAAATGTCGGGTTGGGGGATTCAAATCCCATAACCCCAGTGGACACAGCCTTGTCTACACCTCATTAAATAGCGACGTTAAACACGTGTACACTGAACACAGCAAGCTAAATATAAATGCTTGTTGATCTTATTAACCTTTCCTGACCCTTCGCTATGCAAATATGCATTACAAAATCATGAGGATTTCAGGATAGACCCAAAGAATACAGGTAGCTTGCAGAGGGAAACAGGCAATTGTGTCGGCAAAAAAATCAACACCATCTAGCGTTTGGTGACAGTTGACATTTTTAAAGCTTTGTACCCATTTTTCTAGCAGGAACTGAGATTAGACTTTTACTGCTACACTATTTCACCAACCACAAAAATTCAATTATGAAAATTAAAATTATGAGATATCCATTAGTAGAGAGGGGGGTACCAGCGCGGACGGGAGTCCATATATCGGCATAGAACCACGTGGTTTATGGATTTTGTCAGTGAGAATTTGAAAAAAAACAGGAACTTTCTCACATTTTTGTATGTTTTTATGGATTTTGTCAGTGAGAATTTGAAAAAACAGGAACTTTCTCACATTTTTGTATGTTTTTATGGATTTTGTCAGTGAGAATGGAAAAACAGGAACTTTCTCACTTTCTGGATTATTGAGTCATTAATCAAATTGTTTCCGAGCAAAGTTAATTAATGTCTGACAGATGACGTTAAGTTAATTAATGTCTTTGATGTATTCCCAGAGAGAACACGTTTCGGGGCAAAGTTTAGATCGCACGTGACAGATGATGTCATGATTGATTGATTGACATGAAAGGGGAATTAATTTGTTGTTTCTAAAGAGAATCGTTCCCGAGCGAATGTTTTGATCTTAGCGCGCGAAAAGGTTTCTTTGTAATTTCAAATGTGAAAGCACAGGGATGCCAAAACTAAAGGAACACGCTGAAATTACGTTTAGGGATTATTTGGGCGAAAACCGTTTTAGCCATTTTATGGAATTATTTCGGCGAAACAGTTAGAGACATTTTAAAAGATGATTTAAAAGATAATTTTAGAAGAGAATTTAAGGGTGAAGCTATATGGTCGTTATAATACACAAGTTGTATTTTAACAGTGTCGTGAGGTCCCCTACCCCAACCCCAAAGGGTTCCGATCCCCCTACCCCAACCCCAAAGGGTTCCGATCCCCCTACCCCAACCCTGAAGGAAGCCCGGTCCTCAAAGGTCCCCCGGGCTCCCAAAGGACCACCCGACCCTCAAGGGTCCCCCAGACCCCCAAAGGACCCCCCGGGCCCCAAAGGGCCCCTCTCCCCCTTTGGCCCCCAAAGGGCCCCTCCCCTCCCTCTCCCTCCCTCTCCTCCCCCCTCCTCACCGTCCCATCCCCCTCTCCCTCCTCTCCTCCCCCCTCCTCACCGTCCCCTCCCCGTCCTCCCCCTCCCCCTACCCTCCTACCCTCCTCCCCTCCCCCTCCCCCATTTTTTAATATTTGTTTGTGCATTGAGACACAGAAGGGTCCCCCCCCCGAGCCCCCCAAAGGGCCCCCGGCGCCCCAAAGGCTCCTGAGCCACCATTTTAATACTTTTTTAAGGCTTTATTATATCTTTTCAGAACAAATTATTATTTTAGGGAATTATTTCGGCGAAACAGTTAGAGACATTTTAAAAGATGATTTTTGAAGAGATTTTAGAAGAGGATTTGAGGGTCAAACTCTGTGGTCGTTATAATACACAAGTTCCATTGAACAGTGTCGTGAGGTTCTCTACCCCAACCCCAAAGGGTTTTCCGATCCCCACCACCCCAACCCCGAAGGAAGCGCCCGGTCCTCAAAGGTCCCCCCAAGCTCCCAAAGGACCATCCGGCCCTCAAGGGACCCACAGACCCTCAAAGCCTCTCCCCGAGCCCCGTCTTTCGTTGATGTGTGTTGTCTGAAACCTATGATTTGGGATATGTAAATTACTATTTCGGACTTTTCAGAGCTAGATTTCTTAGTCTTTCGTTGGTGTGTGTTGTCTGAAACCTATGATTTGAGATAGATGGATTGCAATTTTTGACTTTTCGGAGCTGGATTTCTGAGCCGTTCATAGGAGTGTGTTGTCTGAAACTTATGATTTGAGATGTGTAGTTTGCAAGTTGGACCTTTCAGAGCTGTGATTCTTAGTCTCTCATAGGCGTTTGTTGTCTGAAACTTCTAGTTTGGGATGAATAGTTTGCTATTTCAGGCTTTTCTGAGCTAAGGTTTACTAGTATTTCGTAGGTGAATGTTGTCTGAAACTTATGATTTGGGATATGTAAATTACTATTTCGAACTTTTCTAAGCTAGATTTCTTAGTCTTTCGTTGGTGTGTGTTGTCTGAAACCTATGATTTGGGATGGGTGGATTGCTATTTTTGACTTTTCTGAGCTGGATTTCTTAGCCCTTCATAGGTGTGTGTTGTCTGAAACTTATGATTTGGAATGGTTAATTTGCTATTTTTGACTTTTCTGAGCTAGGTTTCTTAGCCGTTCATAGGTGTGTGTTGTCTGAAACCTATGATTTGGGATATGTAAATTACTATTTCGGGCTTTTCTGAGTTGGATTTCTTAGTCTTTCATAGGTATGTGTTGTCGGAAACCTATGATTTGGGATGTGTGGGTTGCTATTTTTTGACTTTTCATAGCCAGATTTCTTAGTCTTTCGTAGGTGTGTGTTGTCTGAAACCTATGATTTGGATTGTGTGGATTGCTATTTTTAACTTTTCTGAGCTGGATTTCATAGCCTTTCGTAAGGATGTGTGTTGACTGAAACCTATGATTAGGGATGAGTGGTTTGCTTTTTGGACTTTTCAGAGCTGGATTTCTTAGCCGTTCATAGGTGAGTGTTATCTGAAACCTATGATTTGGGATGGTTAATTTGCTATTTTTGACTTTTCTGAGCTAGGTTTCTTAGCCTTTCATAGGTGTGTGTTGTCAGAAAATTATGATTTGGGATGTGTAGTTTGCTATTTCAGGCTTTTCTGAGCTAAGGTTTCTTAGTATTTCGTAGGTGAATGTTGTCTGAAACTTATGATTTGGGATATGTAAATTACTATTTCGGGCTTTTCTGAGTTGGATTTCTTAGTCTTTCATAGGTGTGTGATGTCTGAAACCTATGATTTGGGAATATGTAAATTACTATTTCGGGCTTTTCTGAGTTGGATTTCTGAGCCTTTCGTAGGTGTATGTTGACTGAAACCCATGATTTGGGATGTGTGGGTTGCTATTTTTGACTTTTCATAGCCAGATTTCTTAGTTCTTCGTAGGTGTGTGTTGTCAGAAAATTATGATTTGGATTGTGTGGATTGCTATTTTTTGACTTTTCTCAGCTAAGGTTTTCTAGTATTTCGTAGGTGAATGTTGTCTGAAACCTATGATTTGGGATGAGTGGTTTGCTATTTTTGACTTTTCAGAGCTGGATTTCTTAGCCGTTCATAGGCGGGTGTTGACTGAAACCTATGATTTGGGATATGTAGTTTGCTATTTTTGACTTTTCTGAGCTAGGTTTCTTAGCCTTTCATAGGGTGTGTGTGACTGAAACCTAAGATTGGGATGAGTGGTTTGCTATTTTTGTCTTTTCAGAGCTGGATTTCTTAGCCTTTCATGGGTGTTTGTTGTCTGAAACCTATAGTTTGGGATGACTAGTTTGCTATTTTTGACTTTTCTGAGCTAGGTTTCTTAGCCGTTCATAGGTGAGTGTTGTCTGAAACCTAAGATTTGGGAATATGTAAATTACTATTTCGGGCTTTTCTGAGTTGGATTTCTTAGTCTTTCCTTGGTGTGTGTTGTCTGAAACCTATGATTTGGGATGGGTGGATTGCTACCTTTGACTTTTCTGAGCTGGATTTCTTAGCCTATCATAGGTGTTTGTTGTCTGAAACCTATAGTTTGGGATGACTAGTTTGCTATTTTTGACTTTTCTGAGCTAGGTTTCATAGCCGTTCATAGGAGAGTGTTGTCTGAAACCTATGATTTGGGATATGTAAATTACTATTTCGGACTTTTCTGAGTTGGATTTCTTAGTCTTTCATAGGTATGTGTTGTCTGAAACCTATGATTTGGGATGTGTGGGTTGCTATTTTTTTACTTTTCCGAGCTGGATTTCTTAGCCATTCATAGGTGAGTGCTGTCTGAAACTTATGATTTGGGATGGTTAATTTGCTATTTCCGGCTTTTATTAGCTAGGTTTCTTAGCCTTTCATAGGTGTGTGTTGTCAGAAAATTATGATTGGGATGTCTAGTTTGCTATTTGGACTTTTCAGAGCTAGGATTCTTAGTGCATAGAGATATGTTTAAAATGTACATAAAGATGTGCATAGGAGCATAGAGATATAACTTAAATATTTTCATTTTTACAACTTAATGAATCAAAAACTATTCAGGTTTTAAGGAACAAATATGAACATATGCATATTAAACTGACACTGCACATTCATTTGTATATTTTCCGTAAAGAACAAATTATGTTCTGGCCCTGAGAAAGCATAGGGGTTGAGAGCCCTAATCATGTTAATTTCTGCTCGTTTTGAGTTTGACTGTTATTTATTGTAATTTCTGTTCTTCTTGTGTTTCATTTATTTATTGTTAGTGGCAATACATTTCGCTTTGTTTCACTTAATATTAACGGAACAAAAGACAAAGATCTTCTTATTGATGAGCTTCTTGATTATGATATTGTTTTCCTACAGGAATATTTTCTAACTAAAGCCAATACAGATACTCTTAAACGGTCACCCACCCACCACACGTTTGTACGTGAAGCTAAAAAAAAAACGCGCGGTCAAACCTCTGGGGGCCTTGCAACTTTAATTCGCCTCGCTAAGAAACCTGAGCTTATTTCTTCTGATCATAATTTACTGGCAATAAAATGCGGTAATATGGTCCTCATAAATGTGTATATGCCACGCAATCGCAAGAACATTTCTTCCCTATCTGTCTTCGCGGGTTCTTGCAAGTGACTCAGGACACATCTGCTAAGAGTGACCAATCAGGGATTAAATTGGATTGTGGGTTGGTGATATTAATGCCAATCTTCTGTCCCAATCTGAAAGAAGTGACCTGTTTTTTAATGCTTTGCCTAGTGGCTATCAGTTAGTCAATAAAGATAAACAGTTTACCTACATTCATAACCGTGATGGTTCTAGATCAAACCTTGATCATATTATAGTTTCAAGAGGATCTCTCGTGATTCCTCCCGTCATGTTTTGGATGATAAAATTGAGGATGATCACTTGCCTTTAAATTGTGAAATTGAGTCGCCTGCTCTACTGACTTATAACCGTTTTTCTTACCATAATAAATGATTTGATAAGCCAAATTGGAAAGGAGTAAAATTCTGAAGTTTATTTGTATGCTCTTTGCTCGTTATTATCAAGCCTGAAAGTGCCTTTTCACCTTTTACAAACATCTGTAAGGTCACCGACAGCTAAGATTGATTTAAATTGTTACTATTACCAGATCGTGCATTGTTTGAAGTCAGCTGCTTCAGTTTCAATTCCTGTTGAACGTGTTAGATTTGGCACCAGAAAACCGTTATGGAATGTGTGCCCAGAAGTGAAAAAAGCTAAACAATACGCGAAGTTTTGGCTTCGTCTTTGGATTGCTTGTGATCGGCCCAAGTCTGGTGAAGTATTTAAAATTAAGCAAAATTCGAAACGTCAGTTTAGATCTTCTTTGCTTCAAGCCCACCTGAATGGTATGGATGGCCCCTTGGATCGGAAGTCTTGGTCCAATGTAATTAATAGCAGCAAGTGTGTGCCTGCTACCGTTTCGATTATCAAAATCAGTGATTTGTTGCTCATTTTACTCGTGTTTTTTCTACATTTAATCATTCTATCCAGTCCATATTTTCTTCCTTGTTGCATAATACTGCTCCTCGAGTTCTCGGGCAAGTCCACATATTGTCAATATCTAGTGGTGATATCTATTGGGCTTTTAAGAATGTTGCAAGTGCTCCTGATATGGATGGTCTGTGTTACAATCACTTCACCATTAAGTGTCCATTATTGTTAACACGCATTCAGCTCCTATTCCAGATGTGTTTAGCTCAGTCGTTAGTTCCAGATAGTTTTCTTTCGGGAATCATAACATCAGTTTTGAAAAAGGGAAAGGACGCAGATCCGTGTTCCAGTTATCGGCAGCAGTAATAGTGTTAAAGGTTTCAATTACACATGAAATTACACAAGAATATGCAGTACAGTTTCACGTGCACATTGTAAAAAGTGAGCAATCCTTTACCTATAAAGTGGTCAAACACGTTTTGAGAGCATAGTCGAGATTGTATAAGACAATCAGCCTGATTATTGCTATATATTTCAATTACGCATGGAATTTCACAAGAATATGCAGTACAGTTTCCCGTGCACATTGCAAAAAGCGTGCAAACCTATAGTGGTCAAACACGTTTTGAGAGTATAGTCGAGATTGTATAAGACAATCAGACTGGTTATTGCTATATATTTCAATTACACATGGAATCTCACAAGAATATGCAGTACAGTTTCACGTGCATATTTTAAAAAGCGGGCAAACCCTATAAAGTGGTCAAAACACGTTTTGAGAGTATAGTCGAGATCGTATAACACAACCAGACTGGTTTTTGAGGCAACATCCATTTTTTAGGGCCAATCAGAGACAGCGGAGGTTACTCCATATACGATAACTTCATTGGTAATTGGATTCAAATAAAAAGGAGTGATTTTCATTCGTTTTTGAGATTTTGTAAAAAATGCTCATGTGTTATGATTAAATTTTCATAATGTTCTAACATACCATGGATAACACATTTGATATTATTGACTTTGAAGCTATGGCTACGTCGATTTATAATGTGAGTTCAGTTTACTAAATTTTCTTAGTTTATTTCCAAACAAAATCATTTTACATAGTCATCCCACTAGTAAATTCAAATTCAGGGCATACCCCCACCCCTCCCCCAAACAATACAAACTCTACAATATGATGATTTTATAGTCGATTGAAAACGTAAAATACGTTCTTTTTTCCACTACGTAAACCCCATCTTCCCTCCCCCCCTCTGTTTACGAGTTTAATTCATTCATTACAAATATTCTTTCGCTCAAAAAAATGACATTTCCCCATTCATACATTTAAAATGTGCTTTCTTTTCCGGTCTAAATAAAACCATCTGTTTAATCCTGTTACCAAGAGGGACGATTTCAAAACAAACCTTGGCATGCGCATTATCTAAATTAAGGAAAACAAAGGAATGGAAATATGTAATTCTAGACGCTTTGAAAAAAGGGCGGATTAAACGAGATATTCTATTTTCAAATGTATTTGATGAAAGCAAATAATGTTTCAGTTAAATCTTCAAAGTTTTACCTTCATGGAAATGGGAGGGATGGGTTCTTTGTGCAGACATGTATACCCTTTGACAAGAAAACTATTGTGGTCATTCCGACACGCAACACTGAAGTTTAGTGTTTGGTTAGCTTTTAATTATATCATATTTATGGCTGACTATTTTTAGATCTATATTTTAAATCATTGTATTGGATTTGATACAGCGGGGTACTAATTTTTTCTTCTGTAAAAAGGGGAATCGTTACCAAGAGGGACGATTTCAAAACAACCTTGGCATGTGCATTATCTAAATTAGGAAAACAAAAAGAATGGAAATGCGTAATTCTAGACGCTTTGAAAAAAGGGTGAATTAAACGAGATATTCTATTTTCAAATGTATTTGATGAAAGCAAATAATGTTTCAGTTAAATCTTCAAAGTTTTATCTTCATGGAAATGGGAGGGATGGGTTCTTTGTGCAGACATGTATACCCTTTGACAAGAAAACTAATATGGTCATTCCAAAACGCAACACTGAAGTTTAGTGTTTGGTTAGCTTTTAATTATATCATATTTATGGCTGACTATTTTTAGATCTATATTTTAAATCATTGTATTGGATTTGATGCAGCGGGGGTACTAATTTTTTCTTCTGTAAAAAGGGGAATCATTTTTCCATACTAAATTTTTTCTTCTTTTTAAGGACAATTTTGAAGAATGTGTGCCTCCCCCTCAAGAGAGAGCTAAGGCTAATGGCGCTACTCCAATGCAATAACTGGAGATAGCTGGCCCATCGAGAGCCACCCACATCCCGTCCAGACCAGCGCTGCTTGCCCAAGCCCCATCCGTGCCAGCCCCTATGCAGCCAGGTAGAAAGCTGAAAAGAGAGTGGATGGCTGCTCACATGATGGTGAGCCCCGCTGCTATACACCCCCAAGCCAGTGACATCGCAGCCGCCACCACATCTATGCAAGAAACGGACGTCACCGTCCCACCTATCCCCCATCATGCTTTGCCAGGACCATCCGGCACTCAACTACAGTTAGAATTTGGAAATGTAAGAATTTTTACCTTTACTTTCTACCTGGTTATAGAAATATCAAGCTATTTCTTTCCAACTTTTTAGTCTTTTCTTTTCGCCATTTTTTAACACTGTAAAAGTGTGTGTCAGAGATATTAAAATGTTATTTTCGCTATAATATTAATCTTGAGGGAGTTCTGAGGATTAAGTTCTGAGGGATGGTGTTAAAAATAGTACTTATTCAATATCCTGGTAACATCTGACTTGAAATGCATCAGCATAAATAGGGTATTGCGTCTTTCTGAACTTTCTGGGGAGTGGGGTGGAGGCAAGTATTTAGTTAAAATAATGCTAGGAAGGGGGGGGGGGAATTGAGTTTTGAGGATGGGGTAAAAAATGAACATTTTTTTTTTAACTTTATAAAATAATGGTTATTTCACATAGAAAATAAACCCTTTTTTCTATAGATTAATGAATTAGCAAAGCCATCTTTATCAGGTCATGAAACATCAATTTTTAGTCGACCTGAACAAATCCTAGCACCACCAATGGAGTTTAGAGATGAGCCTACACTAGTTCTTGACAATATGGAGTGGCATAGGGGTTTTCTAAATGATTGTTTTGGGGACATGGCCGGCCTAGACGACTTAACTTGTGACATTGACATGGTGGAAGACCCGGAATGGACAGATAGATTTACGCGAGAGCATTTAGGTGTTGTTTGTAGTAGTAGTACTAGTGCATCTGAACCGGGTCCTAATAAAGAAGTTCCGTCACAGGACAATACAGGCTGGCTTGATCAGCTATCCCCAAACACCCTGGAATATATACTAACTGGCTTAGAGGAATTCATGCCACCTCCATCCAATGCAATTGAACAGACTGGGGGTGGTGGTGCTAATGCCAATTCTATGTCACCCCCCCCCCACCATTCTGGTTAATGATACAGCTAGTAATAGTAATAATGATATAGCAACATCACAAGTATCCCACTTCCAGATATTTTTTCTTTCCAACTCTGCCTTGCACCATAAAAAGGTCTACAGCGCCAAATTCGGTGATCCCTTTAACTCTCTAGTGTCAGGGTATATAATAACAGATCCCCTGGCCATTACACATTTATATACTAATAAGATTCGAGCCATTCTTGAACAAAAGTTGGGGGTGTTAGGGGTGGGGGTCAGTTTAAAAGCATCAATAGCACTAAAAAATTTTTTTTTTAAATGAAAATACGAGCGAGCTGTATTCGAAATACTTGCACACAGAGATGTTGGCAATTCTCCCTCATTTATCAAATTATGAGGAGTTATATCACATTTTTTTTCTAAATTGGGTTAATAGCATTCCAACTAAGTGGGAAAAATTATAAAGAGGGGGGTAGTGGGTCGGTGGTTTTATTTATTGAAAGTTTAAACGTTAATATTTATATATTTAAAAAGGATTTTATTGTAAGAGGTGGGCATGGGGAGAGGGCTATAGTTTTTAAAATATCATTCAGATTTAGAGGGATGTAGGGGGATACAACGAAACTGTTTCGATACGAGGCTACAGTGTTTCAAGTATGCATTTTTAATTGCTGCATACAGACCTCTTCAAATAGATGCATCTAAGAAAAAGTTGGATGAAATGGCAGTTAATGGTAGGGAGGGTTCAAAGTTCCCTATAGTAGGTTTTAATTGTTTAAATGGTCAATTTCCAGTGACATTAAAAGGAATAGATATTTTCGAGCGGGCTAATGCACATTTAAAGATTGGTGTCACGGTGTTACAGTATGAAAATGAATTCGAGGAGGGTCACCGTTCCGATAAGAAGGGCGTATTATTTCCAGTGAGGGCTCCTTCAATTGAATCAGTGGAACATTGAGTGTGGCTTCTATACACGCCACCAACAGAGCCTGATTCAATTGGACATTTTAATCCAATTACCGATATTAGTAGGTTTTTGGGGAGGGTAAAAATCTGAATGCAAATTATTACTATCCGACATGCTTGTCTCGATTTTGGACTAATTTAAAGTTAAAGCTTCACATGAAACACTGCAAACGTCATGGATACCAGGCTGTGGAGACGGTAAACGGAGATAGAGCGATCTTACGTTTTAAAAATTCCAAAACACGCTCCTACAGAGCAATAAGATCCTCTTGGATTGCGAAGCGAAACTCACTGACGTGTACGATTTGTCAATCCAAATCGTGTTAAAATAGATGAAGCCATAGGGGTATCTTACACTCACGCACAACGAGATTTCAATACGACATGCAAGTTCTGGATGTAGTTGAGATGTTGGGTCACGGTGAAGACTGCATGCGCTCGGCATTGGTCAGTCTAATCAAAACAGCGAACTTTGCAATTTCGCGCGTTCATTACACAAACTATCCTATGCTCCTATCACCAGATGACAGATTGGCCATTAAAAATCGTAAAATATGTTGGGTTTGCAAGGGGGAATTTGATGATGGTGTTGGGAATGGGGGGAGGAGGAAGGTGATTGACCATGATCATTTGTGGCATGAAATTACATCTGGGGGGGGGGGGGGGGGGTAACTTTAGAGGGTTAGCACATCAGTCGTGCAATTTAAACGTTAGACAGCAATATTTCGTACCTGTTTTATACACAATTCCAATTATGACTTTAAGTTTGTTCTACCGACGTTGGCCCGCATTGCCAAGGGTGGAGTTGTAGATGACGCATGGATAGATGGTTCTTTTTCATATCATATCATACCCAAGTCATCGGAGAGGCTACTGCTGCTAAAATTCATGTGGAAAATAGTTGACAAGGGTAACACGTGCCTGAATAAAATCCGTTTTTTTAGACTCTTTCAGCTTCTTCCCCAAATCCTTAAGTCAATTGATTCAGGTAAAGAAAAGTGATAATTTGATAGCTTCCCGCTCCTTAAACAGCGCTTCCCCGATGATGAAATGCATGATTTATTAACTGTAAGGACATTTATCCATATGATTATTACAACTATGGCTAGAGGCTAGATGAGGTTTCATTACCACCCATTGAAGCTTTTTACAATTCTCTTACTGAGAATGAGTGCACCACTAGCGACTACAAATTTGCTAAGAGGGTTTTGGCAAAGGGCGGATGTAAAAATGGGTGGGATTATTGTAAACTATACTTGGCCAGTGACGTACTCACTCTTCTGGACATTGTGTGCAAAAATACGGATAAAATCTATGGAGAATTCGGGTTGGATTTAGGTTATTATTTTTCCACTCCTCATCTGGTGATGGACTTGATACTTAAAATCAGCAAAGAAGAAATAGGTCTGATCGCCGATGTGGATCAGCATCTGTTTGCAGAGAGATCAATGAGGGGTGGGTATGTTTTTCATGGGGACCGTATCATGAAAACTGATCCGACCGGACAGCACACCGATGAAAAGTCAGACGCAGTTTTTTGGATATGAATTCTCTTTACCCATCGACAATGTCTCACTACTGTTTGCCGTGTGGCAATTATAAATGGCTTGACAATCCATGTGCTTCGAATTTCCCCGACATTGCTAGTGTTGAGGAGAATGGGGCACAGGGATGGCTTTTTTTTGAAATTGACGGTGAAATACCCATGAAAATCCATGATTCGGTAAAAGACTATGTTTTTCCGTGCATAAATAGACCGGTGGGTAGGGACTCTCTGAGCCCCTACAATTTATCTTTAGTAGAGGATGGAGTATGCACTGGGTACCTTCAAAACAAAAACTAATTGCCGACCTCAACCCGAAACAGAATATCGTTGTTCATCACGTGCTATTGGAATGGATGGTGTCGAATAGTTTCAAAGTCACAAAGATTCATAGAGCCCTCCAATTTGATCAAAAGCCTACATGAAAACGCTTATTGACACCTTTGTCAGTAAGCGTTCATAAGCGAAAACGAAAGTTGAAAAAGAAAGTCTATATAAACTCATTTTTGAACTCAGCTTTCGGTAAAATGTGTGAAAGCGTACGAAACAGAAGTCGATGTGACATTGTAACCAATCCAAAAGATTTTGCTCGAATCATTACGGATCCAAACTTCACATCGCTCACAATCATAGACTCTAATATGGTGCTCCTACATCGCAAGAAAAGAAACATTGTTTTAAATAAAAATATTGCAGGCGGGAGTGCAATAACTGAAATATCTAAAAAACTCATGTTGTCATTTTATTATAATGTATGCAAGGTACAGTGGCCGATTGAGGGACAAGTTCAAGTGTATTACGGGGACACTGATTCACTCCTGTTAAAAGTCAAAACTGAAAATCTATTGAATGATTTGGAAAATGGCGAGTACATTAGCTCACGAATAGACTACACTAATTGGGATGAATCCCGCTACCCAGAGCTAGTGAAACGCCAGGCCCCAAATCAATTGTTAATGTTAAAATCTGAAAAACGGGTAGCGATCTGATATCCAGTGGTGTGTTTCCTTGGCTGAAGGTATACTTTGTGGAAACGCACAACAAGGATATCAAACAAGTTTGCAAGGGGTACCTACACACTTTGTAAAAAATAATTTCGAATTGAGTGTGTATAGAAAAACTGTGTGGGACGTTGTTTTGTCCCAAGAGCGAAAGTCATGGCGATTCGCTCTTTACAATTTAAAAACTACACAGTTAGAGTTGAGAAAAACGCCATGTTGGCCATATCGGACAAAGTCTATGTACTTGAGGATGGTGTGAAGGTACTACCACACGGTCATTATTTAATCTAAGACCGCGTTGAATTTGTTTAGTAGAGTACAGAAAACAACTCGGGTCTACAAAAATTAACTAAACTCATTTAAAAAGTACAAATTGGGTGGAAGGGATTTTCGGGTGATGGGTGTTTTTAAATTCTTTTTTTTTTATATCACAAATAATTTTCAATGTGTGCGTGTGTGTGTGCAAGGCAGAGCAATTTCCACTATTTAATGCCCGCCTCCAGCCCGCCCAGCCCGGCCGGCCCCCGCGGCGGGCCACCGCAGCGGGCCCACCGCCGAGCGCTTCCCGGCCCGCGGTGCTTCCCGGCCGCCGCAGTGGCCGCCCTCGGCCACCCTCGGCCGCCGCAGCTGCCGCCCCCCCCCGGGGGACCCCATTCCAAATTTAAAATGTTGTAAATAAAAGTGTGATATTATTTTAAGTGTGTGTGTGTGTGCATATTCTAATAAATGTTGTATTTTTTATAAATAAATAAATTAAAAAAAAGTGCATTTATTAAAGTGTTTTTTCTAGTGTTTTTGTAAATATTGTATTTTTTATTATAAATAAATTTTTAAAAAAGTGTATTTTTTAGTGTTTAAATTTTTTCATGCTCAATGTAGTATTTATATAGTGCTATTACTTTAATGTGTATAATCTTCTTCTTCTATTTAACAGCAGGCGGCTTTTCAGTAAAACTATTTAGCCCTTTTCCTTTTGCTTCACTTTGTGGGCTACAGAGCTACTGGCTTGATTGCCTCATATTTATTAGATATATTCAGATATCTTTCAGCAGATCTTTTGACTCTAGGAGTTCAAATATAAGATGATAGATGTCGATTTCTATGCTCTGTGTGCAGGTATAGTTGGCTAGGCTCTTGGCTGATAGTGGGATTTTGTGGTGTTTGAAGTATTTTAACAGTTTACAAAGCAAGGTATGTTGTGCAGACGTCAGCATATTACATTCAAATAGGCAATGGTCAATTGTTTCATTATTCATATTACAATGCCTGCAAAGAGGGGACAGGGGAATTGAGCCACTTGAATTAGAAAGCTTATATGAGAATGCAAGGAAATTTAGTCCATTTGTTCCAGAACGAATTCTATGATAAATTTTAGAAAGATACTTATTGGGAAAGGGGGAAAGGATAGGATTAATCTTATTAAAATTAATATCTGATAGCCTCCATCGGTAAATATCTCTAATTGGGATTGGTCTCCCACTTGGCTGGTCAATATTTATAGCATTTTTTGCTATTTCATCAACCTGATGATTACCACTTATGCCAGAGTGGCTAGGAATGTACTGAAAGTAAGTTTTTATGCCACTTGAAGCAAGATTATCAATAATACTGAGACAATGATAAGTGTCAATGTCCAACTTATATTGAGGAGCTGAGGCCAGCAACTCAAGGCTTGATAAAGAGTCGGAATAGATGATAATATTATTCGAATTTTCAATCAAAGGTTGGTTTTGCTTAAGGTGTTCTAATGCCATGATTATGGCATTTAACTCAGCAGACATTATAGATAAATTATTTAAATATCTCTCGCCCATTGCAATTTTCAGGTGAGGAAGGAAAACACCACTTGCAACCTTCTCATCCATTTTTGACCCATCAACAAATATTTGGAAGTGATTTTTATAGGTAATTGTGTTAAGTTCTGCAAATTTTTTCTGGACAAAAGCAATGGGGGTTAAATCTTTATTCATTTTGAAAATTCAGTATTTATTATGGGAAATGACCAATTCCATGGAGGGGATTGGGGAAAAGTAGGTGCAATAGACTTTGCTGGTACAGGGAACTTCTTTTGAATATTGGCATACTCATCTGCAATACCTCTATACATGGCTGGATTTCTTAACCAATTATGTAATGTGTGTGAGCTATTTGATTCAATTTTTGTAAGATGTTTTATCAAGAGAAAGCTACGTCTCTCCCTTATTGTTGTTAATCCACTCTCCATAAGCAGAAACTTGGTGCTTGTGGGTTTCCTAAGACCAAATATGAGACGTATTATATCATTTTGTGTTGTTTCATTTTTTGCATCTGGGTCTTTGCACATGCACCATAGACAATGAGCCCATAGTCAATATGGGGTCTTATATGTGATTTTATAAAACTGGAGTAAGGTTTTCTCCTTACAACCCCAGGGGTGTGGAAAGAAGTCTTTTTAGTATATTTGCTTTTCTATAACATTTTTTTATTGTGTTTGAAATTTGGAGGTGGAAATTAAGTTTTTGGTCAAGCATGAGACCTAGGTAATTAATATTATTATCTTCTGGAATAGTTGTTTTATTTAGAGTTAGTTTTGCATTAACATGGTTTCGCTTCCGGTGAAATTGGATTATTTTTGACTTGGTGGGTGCAATGGGTAAATCTGAATGTTGAGAGAATTTTTCAAACTGGAAAAGTGACTTTTGCAGATTTGACTGTGCTATCTGAAAGGTGTTGCCAGATAACCATAGCACCAGATCATCAGCATATTGTAGATTCGTGTGGGGTAGGTTCATGTCCCAGAGATATAGAGCAAAAAGGAGGCAACTGAGGACTGCTCCCTGAGGTAGGCCTTTGGATATTGTCTTTTGGGGTGAAGAGGCTGAACCAACACAAACAATGAAACTTCGCACTTCTATGAAGGATTTAATAAAGGATACTAGCTTAGGAGGTACTCCAAGGTTTGCAAGTTTATTTAAAAGGATTTGGTGGTTCACATTGTCATAAGCTCCTTCAAAATCTAGGAAAGCTGCCACTAGGATATTATTTTTTTGAGAAAGATTCATTTATTGCATTTGTTAGCAAAATGAAAGCATCTGTTGAGGAGTGGTATTTCCTGAATCCAGTTTGAGTGTGTGGGATCATGTTATTTTTCTCAACAAACCAGAGGAGTCTGTGATAAATCATTTTCTCCATTATTTTCCCCATCACAGGTGTAATCATTATGGGCCTATAAGACTCAGGGTTATGTTTTGGTTTATTTTTCTTTAGGATTGGTAGGAGGGACGAACATTTCCATATATTGGGGAACCTAGAAGATGCCCAAGCGTGATTATAACAATTTAGCAGTTCTTGTTTGTATGAAGGTGTGAGATTCTTTATCCATGTAGGGTGTATATTGTCATAGCTACTGCTAGTTTTGGACCTAATATGATGTATTGCATTATTCAATTCCTGGATTGAAAATGGATTAGTTATGTACTCGGATCCTGGGCGTGGTTGGTAACTAGGGTTCATAGGAATTGTGGACAGCTTGCTTTGATTATTTGATGTTAGCTTATTAACAAAAAGAGTTGCAAATAGGTTAGCCTTTTCATTATCATTGTCATAATGGGTATTATTATGTATAAGCTCATACAGGAGTGGGTTGGGAGAAGTCTTTTTCCCACATATGTGGCTTATAACTTTATGTATAATTGGCTCATTTGTTTTTCTGGAGAGATTATTTGCAAAATTATTCCAGTATTTATATTTAGCATCTATTATAGTCCTTTTTAGATTAGATTCTGCTTGTAATTTTTTTAAATATGTAGTAGGTGTTGGTCCTTGTCGAAATATTTTTTTTTTATGAATTCTGTCCTAGCTGCCTTTTTTATCCTCCATTTATTTAGGCACTCATTTGTCCACCATGCTTTAGGAATTTGTTTAGGGAATGTTTTCTTAGGTGTTGTCCTGGGGATAGCATGATTAGCTGTATTTATTAGTAAAGATGTCAATGCTTCAGCATGTGTGTCAACTGTTGTCTTAGAAATGCATGAACTTTGGGTGAAACTTGTAAATTCATCATTTAGCTTATTTTGGAAAATAGACCAAATTGCTTTAGTGTTGATATATTTGGATGTATGAGATACAGTTTCAGCAGGTTCATTTAGGGAGCAAACTATAGCAAAGTGGTCTGTACATAGACTATCAATTTTATTTATGTAAATTTTGTTCAAAAAAATTTAAAGACACAATTTGTAGGTCAATTGTGGAGAAATTGCCACTTTTGGGGTTGAAATAAGTATTCAGGTTTGGAGGGGTAGCAACAACTAATTCATTATTATTTGAAGTCATATGCTCAATAAATTTACCAGCTTTATTTGCTGGTTTATTCCCCCACAAAAGGCTGTGGGCATTGAAATCTCCACAAATAATGATATTTTTTAACATATTAGAATTATTTATATAATTAAAGAAATCCTTGGCATCTGTAGTTTGGCCATTAGGGTTATAAAAGCTTATTATGTAGGTTTTTTAAATTATTCAGCCAAACACTTATACCAATTACATCAACATCATTTTCAAAATCTGGAAAATTGATGCCACAAAATTTTATATTATTATTAACTAATAAAGCTACACCACCTCCTTTTCTCTCTGAAGATCTATCCTTTCTCAGGATAGTATATCCCAGAGACTTAATTTGTTGATTTTGGGTTAAATGAGTTTCTTGGAGGCAAGCAATATTAATTGAATTATTATTCATAAATGATGTTAGTTCATTTAGCTTATTTTTCTGTGAGTGATCTTACATTCCATTGGAGTATTGATAAATGTTGTGTTTGTTGATTTATTCTTCATATGAATGTGTATCAATGTTCAGCTTTTTAATAGTAAAGCAAGATCTTTTTTTGCTTGAATGAGCATATCATCTGGGATGTAAATTTTTGCCAATTCCGCAATAATTTTTGTTTTCTGTAGTTGATGTATGTTCATGGCCTGAACTGCATTACAGTTTAGAATGAATAAGCATATATTTGGGGATTGCATTTTTGGTAGTGCATCCTGTTTGTTGGTTAATGGATTGATTCCTGGTAGTGTTTCTGGTTTGTTTCTTCTTGGGAGGGAGGGCCAGGCTGGCCTCATCTCACCGGACAAGGAGCTTGTTGGCTTGGTGACTGCTTCTGATAGGGATTTGAGCTAGGGGGCTTAGAAGATGGTGTTTTATATGGGGGTGCTTGATGCATTGGGGGCATTTGACTTGGGGTTTGGGTTGGTTTCATTACAGGCTTTATTTGGTATTGTTGGGCAGCATTTGCTTCCATTGCTGCAAAGGGGTATGGGATTGCTTCTCTGTTGATATTTGGAGTGTTAGAGCTCTTTTCTTGTATGCAGGGCATAATGATTTATTTGTAGATTCATGTGGGCCTTTGCAATTGATGCATATAGGCTGAGTGTTGTTGCAAGTTGTCAGCTCTTTAGGATGGAAAGATTTACAATTACTACACTCTTGGAGAATTTCATTGCATTTGTTTGTTGTGTGTCCCAGTTTGAAAACACTTCTGACACTGAATAGGCTTAGGTTTGTATTCCTTGTGTGGTTTGATTTGCCCAAATAGGAATAATTTTTCTGGGATATCAATTTTATCCTTCAGTGTGAATAAGAAGGATCTACTAGTTTTTAGGCCATTAGAGTTGGGTTTTCCAAGTTGGGTAACATCCTCAACTGGGATTGTGTTTCCAGCCCTATCTGAAAGGCCTTCTTTTAACTCCTGAGTAGATATCTCTGGGGAACATATAAAACTACTATTTTTGTTGGTGATTGTTTTGGGTTCCAATTAGATGCAATAATTGGGGTATTCAGAAGGGATTTAAGGTTAATTATTGTATCTGCTGATTTCTGATCTTCTACAGCTATTAGCAGAGATCCATCACGGTTAATGTTAAGAGAGAAACATTGATTTTAGCAATTTAAAAATTGCAACTCTTATTGCAGTGATCATTTTTATTTCAAGGGGTAGTAGGGAGTAATTTTAAGGTAAATTCCTGAGTTTTTAGAGGGAGGATCTTGGGCAGGGAGAGGGGAAATGCTTTAATTGGGGAGATTTTTTTCCTTTTTTTAGAACTTCTAGAGAGGACCTCTTGAAACCCATTATCATCATTTATGGTTACATTAGCCCCTACACTTATCATTGTCCTATTCTCCGAATTGGAGCTATCATTTGAACTTTGAGAAAGTGTGCTTGACCAGCCAAGATGGGTATCTTTCACTATGGCACATTCACTGGAATTTGATTTGGGATCTGGGGGGACATTTTTTTTGGAGGACTTCTAAACATTGCCTATTGGAAAAAGCTTTAAACAGAGAAAAACAAAACTAAAGCAAGAAGGGAAAACGGAATGATATCAAAAACCGTCTGCACTGTACTATGGGGAAGAGAACACCACAGTATAGCCCTGAGGATGAGTTGAGCAGGATTGGTTTGGTATAACTGCTGATTAGAAGCGATAATAATTCACAAGAAAATTCGTTTTAATTTTCTTATAGAGTTGCTGCTGTTGACGATGAAAATGTGATAAAAGAAAATGTGATTTTTTATTCGTCTTCTTCTTATTATTCTTGAACGGAATAGTAATAGGGAAATTATTTAGTCATTAGACAACTATAGTCTACAGTTAGTTGTCTAGGTGAACTGTTGAAGGGAACATGTATCAATTTAAAACACCATTCAGATCGTTTCTGTGTGTGGGCCGTCAATGTCAGGCAAAACAAAACTCTTAACTAAAATAACTAAAAATGGCGATAAAATGTTTGTGGAAAAGCCGAAAAAAATCTACCATTGTTACAGTATTTGGCAGGAGTCATACGATAAAAAAAAAGCAATTTGCACGGCGGGATTGGTGCAGATACAATTCATACAGGGAATTGGTGTTTTCAGCATTATTGAACAAACTCTTGGCTGATTATTGACGATCCGGCTGAATCTATTGAACAATGGTCCCAAGAAATGCTATAGCTGTTCACTGTTCGCTCTCATCATGAACAGATTTCCTTTATTCTGGCTCTACACAATCTTTTACATCAGAGCAAATGTATGCGAACACTTGCATTGAGCTGCACCTACTATATCATCTACAGAGTTGTTCGTGATTCTAGCTCGCTAATAACTCTCAATAAACAAATATATCCGGCGACCCTAAATTTCTGCTCTCAGCATACAATCAGGCAACTAATAAACCCTACGGCTATATCCTATTGGATCTTAATCAAAATACACCCGAGGATCTGCGTGTAGTCACATATATTTTTGATAATGAAATTACAGTATATCTCCCCGTGAACACTAAAAAAGGCTATTAGTTGCAATCATGACACTGAAGAAACTACATGAAAATAGACTTTTATTTTCAGTTCTAAGCACTTCAAAACCCTCGCTTAGGAAAGCCATACTCAAACATCGTATTGACAATGATTTCATTAATCTAATATCTGAACTTTGTTTAAATTTGACCGGGGTAATGTTCAACTACAAGAAGTAGTTAAGCAACAGGCAAAGCAACATCGTTCCATTGTACGTATATTGGCCTCTAAAAAGACAGGAAAGAATTTTAGAAAGAAATATCTTCTTCAGGCGGGCGGGTAGCTTTTTCACACTTTTACTGCCAATAATTGCAGGACTTGTAAACAGTTATCTCTAGATAGAATGGCCAAACCCTATAAATTGACTCCAATAGAACTCACTCTCTCACCCCTGGAACACTTTCAGAAAAATCTGAGTAAATTCATTGACAACGAGAATATTGAGGATGATAAAAAACTGCTTTTACTTCAAGATGCACTTCGCCGAGTGGACAAACATAAGCCCTATCGTGCGAAGGCCAGTGGTATTGATCACAAAAAGAATCATCTCCTCAGGATTCTGCTGCTGCTGCTGCCTGGAACACAATTAAAGAAGGAGTAATTGATTCAATTGTGTCGAAAATTTGAAATCTATACCCCACTCATATCGTGAACAAAGTAAACGACTCCTAACTTATTTCATGAAAAGTTGTCAAGATAATATTCAAGTTGATAGCAATGGGAAAGGGATTATAATTCAGGGCAAGAGCTATAATCTACTTGATTTAGTCTATGATTTGGTTACAAACCGTAAAGGACTATTATCATTTGACGCTCATCTATACAACTTTCTAAATACATTAAACTTCCCCAAAAGCCTTATTAGCAATAGACCAATTCTATAAAAAGTAAATGAACATGCACCCTCGTCATCATCAACAACACCATTAAAATATGAACATGAAGAAGAAGAAGAAGATTTTAAATCAATCTTGGAAAATACTAGCACACCTAGTGGAAACTTGACAATGGTGGAGAGGAGGAGGAAGAGCACACCATTGATAGCTAGACAAAACCGAAAACGAATCAAGTCAACGTCACCACAACCACCGCCAACCATCAGTACACAAAAGGGTAGCGGACGTTACACCATGTGTTTACGTTCAAAATGGTTGAAGTTCTGAAAGGTGTTTATGAAAATATTGTTGAAGCGGGGAGTTTAAGTTCCCCCACCACTCTTTCCAAAGTCACTGGTGTTCACACTAAAAGTGTACAAGACTATCTACAAAATGAATCAAGTTACACTCTGCATAGAAATCATGCACTTCGTGCTAATCATTATCGAAAAAAAAAAAAAAAAACTAAAGCCCTTTTCCCATTTCATATAATGCAAGCAGATCTCCTAACTCTAGATGAGATTCAACGACGTCACAATAAACCGTACAAGTACATTCTACTTGCAATCAGTTTTTATAGTCGTTATGCATATGCAATTCCATTGCGGTCAAAGAGAGGTGTTGAAGTTGCTCAGGCTATAGAAAGTATTCTCGAACAGGATTCGTATAAAAAAATCAAAACGGATCGCAGTAGTGAATTTATTAATCCCCATTTTGCAAAAGTACTAGTGAAATATAATACACTGCTCTATCATAGTCATAGTCCTATAAAGGCTTCCTATAAGGCTTGATTTATAATCAACGACCTCATTGATCATTGTCCAACTCAAACCCCAACGGTAGTTCATCATTCTGATCATGATACTATTGAAACCTTTCTTAAACAATATTCCAATGAAACAATTGTCAAGAAGATAAAATTCAATGTTGGTGATACTGTTCGAATTAATAGAACAACTAATGTTTTTGAAAAGGGGAATTACTTGTGGTCCACAGAACTTTTTAAAGTGGCAAAAATCCTAGACACTAAACCCATAACTATCTTTTGCGCGATACCAAAGATGAAGAGATTCTCGGCGGCTTTTATGATTATGAACTACAAAAAGTTAAAAATAATAGTGAAATCTAACAAATTGAAAATATATTATAGACTCGTACTCACAGGGGTAAGAAACAGTTACTTGTTCGGTTGCTAGGATACAACTCTGATTTCGATTCTTGGATCAGTGTTGAAGATATTGACAATGCCCAATGATTTCTATGTAACACTTATGTCCAACGTTTCCGATCCTCTCTACAACGAATTGAATAAGACAAGTGATTTTTGGACGAAACTTTCCCCCGCCATCAAATTTGACGGTGCGTATAAAGTGGCTCTTGTCGATTTTATTCTCAAAAATACCTATGACATCCTGAGAAAGGATGGTGTGTATGATATAAAAGTTATACCATTCGATTGGTCACTCTTTGTCGACTATGAATGGGTTGAAGCACATAAATCTAGCGAATATCCACATGTCAAATAGAAAATAAATTGAATATGATAATATGACAGATTTGTGTCGTACAATCAATAGAAAAATCTCATATCGTAGAAATGGAACATTCCATTTTAATTATTCATTGGAACACGATAGGATTTACATTACCTCACCTGTTGACACTGAAATAATTATTCTCAATGATAATCTGAGAGACGTTCTTGGCTTTAAAAAGAATATGATCAATGGGGAAAATGCTGGCACCGTTTACGGGATGGATCAAGTATTTTTGCTGATTATCCACCTGGTTTCGCCTCGGACTCTTGCATATTTCTCTATGCATCCTTTGTGGAAACATCGAGAGTTGGTAATTCAAATGTCCCCCTCCTACGTGTTCTTGAACGAAAAACAACTCATGAAGTTGTTCATCACTATAATATAAAGCATCTTCAGTATGTTCCTGTAAACACTTCGTATTTGGAACTCTGTCAGTTAACACTAAGAAGTGCATTGGGTTATCCTCTAGCAAAAACAAAAGGCTTAGCAGTGATTACATGTCATTTTTGACCCATTGCCGGCGACACCAGCACCTAAAATGAACAATAGAAAAATTCTATTTGTCTGTCCCGATATCGATTGCTATGTTGGTGCTCTGAGTCCACGTCAAATAGGCAATGGATTAGACTACTACAAGGGGCGTACTACAATGTCTGGCTATGGTCTTGGTAGCTGGTTTCCTAGGCTATTTCGTTCTGCACTACCCCTTGCCAGAAAATATCTTGTACCTGCTGCATCAAATTTTGCAATTTGAACAATTTGAAACAAAAAAAATTTGAACAATTTCACCCCCAACAAACCCCTCTCGGAAAATATACACTTTCAAATATTTTCCACAAACAAAAGGTTATGACAACAACAGGTTATGAGCTCTGTTGCATTGGCAGTGGAAAAGCTAAGAGCCAATGGCAACAACATTAAACTTCTTGTCCCCCATACGATCACCAATCAACGTCACATTGCCACCGGCTCTCGTTGCTATACCGATTCATCATTTATCAATGGAGAAATCCCATCAAAATTGGCTTTGGCCTTTGTGAAGAGTGGCAGTGCCGTTGGATCCTCGACTGAATCCCTCCATGATTTTAATTTTTTTTGGCCTATCTAGCCTTGTGTGCAAAGTGAATGGTATTCACTTTATCATTTACACTCTATCATTTTTATCATTTACACTCTTTTATTACACTCTATCATTTGACAAAAATTCCTATAGAACTCTGTACGAGTTGACCATGCAATCCCTAGATCATGACTCCCAACTATTTGAAAATGGAATAACCGATTCAATGTTTTCAAAAAATTATGGCGTAATTGTTTTGGACTTGTCGGGGACCCAGGATATGAGCATAGTACGAACAGGGAATGAACGTTTAGAGTGTACATTTGCCGATGCTTTGACTGAGAGTATCACGCTAATATAATTGAGTCAATTTGAAACCTATTGGGAAATCACACCCGACGGCAGTGTTCTACTAGACCTAGCACCATGAACACAAACCAAATAATCAACGTATTTAGTATGGATCCATACATGTCCCAGTACAAGTCCTATTGCATACCATCGGACTTCATTGAAAAAATTCCAAGTGTTAACAATACCCTAATCATTGTTAATAGCAGTCCATCGACTTTGAAGACAGGCCATTGGCTATGCATCTTTCAAACAGCGAAGAATATTGAATTTTTTGATCCTTTTGGCCTATCGTATAAATTCTACACTCCATACATCAGCAACTTTATTGAAAGAAATGGGAAAACTATTATTCAAAATCAACGAAGAGTACAGGATTTAACGACTAAGACACGTGGCTTTCATGCACTACTCTTTTTCATGTTCAGATGTCGTGGCTATACCTACAAGCAGTTTTTCGACATCTACGTTGACTTACCTCGATTGAACGAATTTCTAGTGGAAAATATATACATGATAAAAACGACTTTTCTGCTCTTTAGATTTCATCTTCTACTAGGTATAGGTATTTGTCGAGAACAAATAATGCAGGTAGATTATCTGAATTCACAGTATACTGATCCTGATGTGCTGCAATGTCAGGGTCACATTTTCTACAGTAAAGTGTAACTTCACTCTTGTCATATCTCTTTGTATAATCAATGATACTATTCTCATTCATTCTGTAGAATTCACATGTTTCAATTTGCTTATTTGAAGCAATGTCACAAACAGTGTCCTCAAGTGGCGAATCACATTCCGTCACAGCCAAATAAAAATCAGTGGGCCTATAATCATAAACCCATTGTCTTCACAACCATGACGTAGAAACCATATTCTTTTTTGTTCCAACAGTTGAATCGCTGACCCGGCTCCTCCTCCCAGAACAATCTAAAACCACGACGATACCAATCTCGTAGCAATAAACTAAAATCACGCTTAGGATTCTTTCCAATCATACCAGGATATGTATTCTCCCACTGATTACATTTATCATAGTGGCAATTCGAGCATAGGTGCCCTCTAGGATGAGAGTCACACACCTCTTCAAGACAGGAATTACAACTTTTAATTTTGTACAGCATATCCTCTATGCAATTTACACGGGTTGCATAATCTACACTTTTCATCATACTCATCAATAATTGTGCAAATCTCACATGATGACCAGCTGCCCAGTGTGTACATGCATAGTGGACATGTATGGAAAATTTTTTCATGTGTTGACACTCTCACTGCCACAATGAAACTGAGCTACCAACAACAACAAATTGAACGGGATAAAGAGAGAGAGAGAGAGGAGTAAATCATCCTTGAATACCATCTTTCTCATGATAAAAGTCCTAAATTTCTAAACTAGTGTTTAAAAGCATATCCACAATATTATTTTGCCGTGTCGTGATTAATATATCAATAAATTGTGTAAATGCATTGGACAACAACGTAAAAGCTTCATGCAATAGTCTAATGACGAAGAATCAGTTTTCATTATATCGACAATCATTCCCTGAGAAAATATCTTCCTTTGAATAGGCAGCTCTAGAAAATGATCATCTAGAATCAAACGTTTTTCTATAAGCACTAGATTCCCCATGATTCGCTCTTTCTCAAATCTATCCATTTTTTTAGAGTCCTAACACTCTCACAACCAACTTCAGACTAACCAGAATTTTTTCTACTCTAAAAAATATACGCTAGTCTACTATAGAAAGAAAAATACCTTTGATTTAGAAACAATTTTATTGAGCAGAATTACAACAATAATAATCACTGATGCATTTTGTTCAAATCAATATATTTCACTAGCGCATCTAATGCTGCCTGAAGTCTATTTATATGCACAATATTCAGTTTCGTAGCAAAACATAATTGCTCCTCCATTTTAAATTTGCTTAATGATATCATCTAGCATACATATCGTCCCATTCAAGGCATAGTCTACAGCCTCCTGTTATTTCCACAGCCACATTTAGTACTTGTATATCCTTGCTGCTGCCGGCTCCACCATCAATCTCCAATAGTGTAAATGCTCCACTCATTTTCTCTACTAATATCCTCTCAAATAAACTATTCTCTCTGAATTCAATTCTCTTACTAATATGAGTTGTAATGAAAATCACTCCTTTTATTCAAATCCAATTACCAATCAAGTTATTGTATATGGAGTAACCTCCGCTCTCTCTCTGATTGGCCCTAAAAAATGGGTGTTGTCACAAAAAAACCAGTCTGGTTGCGTCATATAATCTCAACCATACTTCCAAAACGTGTTTGACCACTTTATAGATTTGCACGCCTTTTGTAATGTTCACGTGAAACTGTACTGCATATTATTGTGAAATTCGATGTGTAATTGAAATATATAGCAATAACCAGTCTAATTGTCTTATACAATCTCGACTATACTCTCAAAACGTGTTTGACCACTTTATAGGTAAAGGATTGATCGCTTTTTACAATGTGCACGTGAAACTTTACTGCATATTCTTGTGTAATTTCATGTGTAATTGAAACCTTTAACACTATTACTACTATCAACCAATTACAGTGTCCTGTTTCATGAACAACTCGGCAAAAATGCAAAAAAGGCCACTTTATTTTTGCTCGGTTGATATCTCGGGCGCTTTTGACAACGTTGTACATTCACAAGCGCTTCACTGCTTAGTTAAAGCAGGAGTTAATTCTTCCGTAGTAAAAGTTCTTCGATATTGGTATTCCAATTCGTTGGTTTGGTTAAAATGGATGTCTGACATATCCGAGCCTATCTCAGTAAAGAAGGGAGTCAGGCAAGGTGGTGTGCTGTCTCCATATATTTTTAAAACTGTGCTTGCGGACTGTTAGCGAATGCTGTCTCCTACTGTGTTTTTAGAAAATACTGCTGTTAGTCACATTGCCTGTGCTGATGATATTCTGCTAGTTAGTCATACTAGGTCAGGCCTCACAAAGAACCTAAATATTCTGATTAATGCTTTGAGTATAATTGGGCTTTCTGTAAATGCTTCAAAATGCGAGTTTCTGTGTTTTAATACTTCTAACCCTGCTCCTTCTTTACATGTGGGTACAATGCTACTCAAGTGTGTCTCAAAGTTGAAATGGCTTGGGATTACTTTTTCTGATACACTTTCGACTGCTCGTCTCTAGTTGCTAGTGCTCTACAGTGCATTCGATTCTCATATGGTAAAATCTCGCCTAATAGAGGGAGGTACGACTGCCGAGGCTTATGTAAACTTAACCATAGTTTTGTTCTCCTGCAATTCTTTTTCTTTCCGGTTTGCAGCCTCTAATGCGCAAAAAAGACCGTCTTCAGCTAAGGAGAGGCTATTTTAAATATTGTAAATTCCTGCTATATCTACCAAGGTGGTACAGAAATCACAAGATTATTTCTCATTTTGGACTTATCGACCCTCTAGTGCTGCTTGACAACATCGCTAAGGATCTGAAGACCAATACTCCAAGGAAGATATGTGCCAGTGACCCCCTCACTTATTTTTTTCCAGATTAGTGATTCTATGGATATTTGTAAGTTATTTATGTCGTGTTTTCCTTATTATTTTCTTGTGGACAATATTATTATTTTTTGTTTTTTTTTACTCCGCATTTATTTTTATATTGCGGGTTATAAATAAACTTACTTACTTACTTATTGATGCTGATTCGTGGTAGTTTTACGCTTGGTGGATTGTTTGATTCTACTTCTGCCCATTTTTGGTTTAATGGAGTTCTTTACTTTTCCTTGAAAAGCTTATTTTGTGGGATTTTTTTTTTAATCAATATGGAAATGGAATGACGTCCTTACGTAAAAATAAGCCTACCATAGTGCATATCAAAAGATTTTGTAGATTTTAGGAAACCACTTTTGGTAAAACATGATTTAGTGTTTGATTGCATTTCTTTATGGAGATCAACTCTTTGGCCTATATGCTTTAAAAAGTTGCCCCTCCCCCTGGGACAAAAATGGCCTCATAAGCTCCTGCTATACTAGATACAAAAATAGAGATTTTGATAGACCTTGTAATCTGTTGCAAGGAAAATATGTCTGATGGTAAATCCTTGTTATTCAGATGATTTACTTATATTCAATTGTAGACATTAAATATATAAAACATATTTGAGCGTTAGATTATACTCTTTTGCGAAATGAAATAGTTTTGCCTACATTTTACTCAAAATTCAGCTTCACTCCATCGTTGCATAAACATATTTATGTACGTGCCTGTCATGTTGAATTCCGGAAGAATTTTTATGAGCCATTTCTGATTCATTACCAGGAAAATATAAAGGACAATAAATCATCATAATTCTGATGATTTCTTGACACACACATTTTGTTGATTAAGAGATATAATTTGTTCATGATTACTGGATTTCGTTTGACTGAAGGTCATTTTGTCAATAATTAATTTCGTGCATCCAGAACATTGGATTCCGTTCGCTGTCAGCGGTTATCTATTTAATACACTGTAGTCAGTTGAGCAAGGACATTCAGTTCTAGAAGATGAAAATTATTTTACTGATTTCGGCCGTGCTTTTGGCTGTAACAGCCATGCCTAAGGTATCTTTTTGTCTAAACAAATTTTGGCTTCAGTATAGAAAAATCTTAAGTCCTTTAATTAATCTTAGTTTGGAGCTCCTATTGGCAAAGAGGAGGGTGGTATTGTCCTTCCAAATTTTGAGAAATATTTCTTTTTTAGAAATAAATTAAAAAATCAATAAAAAAAAATATCAAAAAAGAAAAAAAAACCCTTCCTACGTGTCTGTGAATTGGCGCACTGTTTAGACTGTCCATATACATCCAATCAAGTGTATTTTTAATTCTTCCATTAATATTATAGCTAAACGTTTAAAGCCAGAAACATGAAATCTTTGCTGACTATTCTTGTTACCACGGGAATTAGAATGGATAATAACAATGGCTGGAAAAAAATTAATAACGGAAATGTGGTGTTATGATAAAAATGATAATGGTAACTGTTTTCAGAAAATGACAATTCAAATGAGTATAGGTATCTTATAAGAATAGAAACTGGAGTTAATGTTGATAAAAATACTATCAACGCCATCTAGTGCTTGGCAATAATAGTAATACTTGGTGACTTACTGTAATACTGTACTAATGTAATAGACTCTTATAATAAAATTGACGTTTTCTAATAATAAGAATAATTAATTTAATCAAACAGTATATGTTTTGGCAAGATCCTTGCGTTTTCTTCCCATGCCACTAGCAGACAGGGACGCCAATCAGGGGAAGGGGTCGATTGCCCCTCTTAGGATTAGAAAAAGCCATTTTAATTTCAGTATAATGGTTGTAGCAGCAGTTGCAATCTAGTAAAGAAAGAACTCTAGCCCATAGTAGCTGAAAATTAAAAATACATTTAGGAAAAAAAACAAAAACTGTCAAGTGAGAAAGAATCACTATTTGAAGCTTATTCAGGAATGGTAACTGTTATTCTGGCTAATTGTAATAGTGAAACTTAACTCCGAAAAAATGTCTGGGAATTTTGAAAAATAACCAGAAAACACCCAGAAATGATGTATAACCGAGAAAAAACTTCACCATTTGAATCACCATCGTCGAAAACCCCACACAGGAGAATTATAGTCCCCATCATGAGCAACAAAAGAAATCAGTTTTTTGCATTGAAAGCAGTGATGTGTCTCTTTTGTCTGTTTTTTTTTTCCCCAGGGGTTGTCGTACCAAATAATATGTCGTAGAATGTTGGGAGAGGACTCCTTTGAGAGGGAAGCGCCAAATTTAGTGCCTGTTTTAAGTAAAAAAGATAGAATCAAAACAAAATGCAATGTTTGAGAAAAACTGCTTTTCCATTTACAAGATGGATAAGACACGCGCCTTCTGAAAACCTAAGTCTCTGAGATATGATGTCATATTTCAGTGACTCCTTTGCTTCATTCTATTAGATGTCGTCATATGGCAACTGCGAATAATTTTTGATCCCCGACAACTTTGTATAGACCATGTGGAAACCCTCCCCTGTATCAAGATAGAGGGTAGAAGGCTTGAGTCCCCCCCCCCCCAAAAAAAAAAAAAAAAGAGAAAATGTTTTTTTGCCTCGTAAAAACGTAACAAAAATACATATAAACAGCTTTTGATGAGTTTTTATAGGGTTTTTTTTATCTTGGAGAATTACTTTAATCCCATAATTAGAGTTCGGAAAATATGGACATTACTAAAGTATCATTGTGATTAGTCTTTAGTAATCAGCTAGATAGCAGAACCACATCATCAATAGCAAATAAAACAAGGAAAATTGCATGAATAATGTATTAAATCAATGTAAGAAGTTTCTGCAATGTGGGAAATAATTTTGATTGTAGACTAAAGCGTACTGTTTATTTACACACTTTACCATACTTGAAAGAAATTTTGAAAATAATTTT
Organism: Artemia sinica; assembly: GCA_027921565.1. Taxonomy (NCBI): domain Eukaryota; kingdom Metazoa; phylum Arthropoda; class Branchiopoda; order Anostraca; family Artemiidae; genus Artemia; species Artemia sinica. The sequence continues at coordinate 835,683 of JAPEVW010000026.1, read as the reverse complement.
ATGCTTGTATTACACTGACAACGTCTTCACATATTAGCTGCAAAGGAAATATGTAAATATAGACTAAGCAATGGGAAAAAGACGTGCAATAAAAAGTATGATAAATGGTAAAATCAAAAGTGGTATGAGTGATGCAAAGAAAAAGCTCAATCAAAAGAAGCCGAATGATACCTTTATCAAGTATGTTTCAGAATGTGGGCATGCTTTCATCGAGTGGCTATTTTATGGCATGACGATTGTTCAGAATTCGATAGTTTGGACCAAAAGGTATATAAGGAAAGGCATGGCAGATTCTTTTAAAAACACAAAGCAGAAGAAAACGAACATAGAAAGCTTGAAAAAGTATAACAGCACACACGGAATAGATAATTCAACTCAGGACCATTACCAAGAAATTTTAAACCTTTAAAACTGCCGTTCCCTCTCCAGAAAATTATTTTAAGACCTGCCAGGGTTGAATTTTACCTACGAATATTGTTTTTCCATAAAGTTTATGCAGCTTTAAGGCTCAGTTTCCTAAACTGGATTGTTAAATGTCAATCAGCAAAGGTTTTCGAGAAATTGCAAAAGGAATTGATAAGATGTAAGAACTATTTTTGACTTAGAACCCTGACTGATCGGTAAATTTTAGGGAAATAATAAAAGAAAGGTTGCATTCTAAGGATGAAGGATAATAGGTTGCCAAAAACTTTAGTTTTTTGGTAATCCATCTGCGCCTAAAAATAAGTGTTATTAAATGTCATTCTCTGGGGAGAAGTTTTAGGAATATTGACATCAATTCATGGATATTTAGGGGAGGGGAAGTCAAATTTATCTTCAATCTGGGGACGTGGTCGGATTTATCTTTTCTTCAAGTTTGTCGATAAAATACCAAAAAAGGCATTTTTAATGAAAATATCTTTTAAAAACATTTTTCAAAATCCAGGGGGCACATTCTCCCTCCCAATTGACGCCACTGCTTAAGAAAGGATTTGAATAAGTAAGAAATTCAGTAGAAGAACTCAAGAGAGAAGCTCTAAACTGACTAGAGCGGAGAAGAGCCTGCGAAGGCTTCCAGGTGATTTAGCGCTGCGATGAGTTTTTCTAGAGAATTTTACAAAAATCATGAGTTTCTTAAGAATTTCGGACAGATGAGCACAAAAACCAAGCCAGGAATGGAAGGTTAAATATTAAAATGCCTTCTATGATTGGCTGGCTTAAAATGAGGATTTGGATCTCATCCCACTCCAAGTTACACGGCGTATAAATTTGTCTGTATACATACTGCTTGTCTTATAATCTACCACTACTACTACTACTAGCAACTCACCACAGCAGCAAGCTGCCTGAGGCCAACACAGATACACATGCTACTCCTCCATCCCAATCTATTCAAGGTTAGATTCTTTAAAAAATCTAACAAATAGACAGACCTTCACGTAAACTTTGAGAAATGAAGAAAGGACTACCCCCTCCCTCCCCTCACAGAGGGAACGATCTTCGTTCTTATTAAGTTACTGTGTTGCTCCTTAGTTTCAGTTGAAAAAACTTGTTGTTTTTTAATTTAGTTTCTGACCGTTTTTCAAATCATGCCAGGAAATTCCCGAAATTGTTTTCCCCAGTTTCTCTGTATGAACCCTCACCCCACCCCGCAGGAATATTTCCCAGAAAAACTCCCATATATTTTCCGATAACAACTACTATGCTTAAAAATGGGCAATTGTATAACTTTCGTCCATTTCCCTGGGGGCTCCGGAGGATCGTGTCATTCCCAGAGTCATAGTTGCTGGACCTCTTATCTATGATGAATTATGATCTCAAAATTTTGATCCCAAGTCTTTGGGGAAAAAAGTGACGTGGCTAGCTGTACTCCAATCTTTTTGGTCCCTTATAACTTTTGATATCCGTTCAAATGAGTCCTCCTTATCAAACAGTTCGTGGTAACGAACTGTAAGTAAGGAGCGACCGGGCTCAATAGTAATCGAAACTCTAAAAAACGGAATTTTGATACCAATAGATACGTCACAAGAATCAGATTCTTATGCTGATTTCAAATGTATACGTTTCATCAAGTTTAGTCTTACCCATCAAAAGTTACGCGCCTGAGAAAATTTGCCTTATTTTCGAAAAAAGGGGGAACAACCCCTAAAAGTCATAGAACTTTAATGAAATTCACATCATCAGATTCAGCGTATCAGAGAACCCTACTATCGAAGTTTCAACCTCCTATCTTCAAAAATGTAGAATTTTGTGTTTTTTTGCCAAAAGAAAAAACACGGATGCGTGTTTATTTGTTTTTATTTTTTTTTTCCCCAGGGGTTATCTTTTTTTTTTTTTTTTTTTTTTTTTTTTTTTTTTTGTTTTTTTTTTTTTTTTTTTTTTTTTTTTTTTTTTTTTTTTTTTTTTTTTTTTTTTTTTTTTTTTTTTTTTTTTTTTTTTTTTTTTTTTTTTTTTTTTTTTTTTGTTTTTTTTTTTTTTTTTTTTTTTTTTTTTTTTTTTTTTTTTTTTTTTTTTTTTTTTTTTTTTTTTTTTTTTTTTTTGTATCCATCCAGTAGTCCTAGAATATCGTTAAAGGGCTCATTCGAACGGAAATTAAAAGTTCTAGTGCCCTTTTTAAGTGACCAAAAAATTGGAGGGCAACTTCGCCCCCTCCCACGCTCATTTTTTTCCTGAAGTCACCCAATCAAAATTTTGAGATAGCCATTTTGTTCAGCATAGTCAAAAATTAAATTAATATGTCTTTGATGATGAATTAATCCCCCACAGTTCCCCGGGGGAAGGGCTGCAAGTTATAAACTTTGCCCATTGCTTACATATAGTATTGGTTATTGGGAAGTATACAGGCGTTTTCAGGAGGAATTTTTCTGGTGGTGGGGGGGGGGGGGGTTGGAGTAGGGGTTACGGGGGAGAATATTTCCATGGAGGAAGTTTCCTTGGGGGAAGGGACAATTCTATGAAGGAAGCGCCGGATTGTCCAGCATTATTTAAAAAACAATCAGAAATTAAATAAAAAAATAAGTTTTTTTCAGCTGAAAGTAAGGAGCAACATTAAAACTTAAAACGAACAGAAATGATTACGTATATGAGGGGGTTCGCCCCCTAGTCAATACCTCGCTTTTTACGCTGAAGTTTTTCAGTTCTTTCAAAAGAGCTATCTATTCTACTTAACCGACCTTTGTGATTCAGGGGTTCGTGATTCGAACAAAATTCGAACTTTAGCGTAAAGAGCGAGGTATTGACTAGGGGGCGAACTCCCTAATATACGTAATAAAAACATACGAATATAGAAATAAGCTACGTCAGAACAAAATTTCGAGAAAGCCATTTAGCCAAAAAAAGGAAAATTAATATGCGAGAAAGCCATTTAGCCAAAAAAGTAAAATTAATATGCGTATTTCTTTTTAATTATTCATGTATGGTGAGCCAAAATCAAAGCTGCATTACTTCAAAAACGTTCAGAAATTAAATAAAAAAAAAAACAAGTTTCTGTAACTGAAAGTAAGGAGCGACATTAAAACTTAAAACGAACAGAAATTATTCTGTATATGAAAGGGGCAATCCCCTCCTATACGCCTCGCTCTTTACGCTAAAGTTTGACTCTGTCTCACAACTTAATTTTTTAAAACGATAAAAAACTTTAGCGTAAAGAGCGAGGCGTTGAGGAGGGGACAGCCCCTTTCATATACGGAATAATTTCTGTTCGTTTTAAGTTTGAATGTCGCTCCTTACTTTCAGTTACAAAAACTTTTTTTTTATTTAATTCTTTTAGAACCATTGGCTTGATACGATCACTCCTGGAAAAACAAAAAAATAAATCCGTATCTGTGATCTTTCTTTTGGCAAAAAATACAAAATTCTGCAGTTTCGTAGATATGATTTTGAAACCTCTATAGTAGGGTTCTGTAATATGCATAATCGGACGGTGTGATTTTCATGTCTATTGCTCGAATTTTTTTTTGTGCTTTTTTTTTGAATTTTTTTTTTTAATTAAGAATCTGGAAAATGTTCTCAGGCTCTGAGCTTTTGATTGTTAACATTAAACTTAATGAGTTTATGCATTTAAAATCAGCATAAAAAGCCGATTCTTTTTATTTATTAATTAAAAAAATTTTTTCTACAAAACAAGTTTTTCAAAGAAAAGTAAAGAGCTCCATTAAACAAAAAATGAGCAAAAATGAAATCAAATAATCAACCAGGCGTGAAACTACCACAAAACAGCAGCAATAAATAAATGAAACGCAAAACGAACAGAAATTACAATAAATAACAGAGTCAAACTCAAAACGAGCAGAAATTAACATAAGTTGGGCTTCAAACTCCTATGCCTTCCCAAGGCCAGAACATAATTTGCTCTTTACTGAAAAATATAACTGTTTTTACTTTCATAAACTTTAATAAATCAAATAACATTAACATTTTGATTAATAAATATCAGTATCTGTATATTAAACTGACAATGCACATTAATTTGTATTTTTTTTCAGTAAAGTGCAAATTATGTTCCGGCCTTGGGAAGGTATAGGAGTTTTAAGCCCAACTTATGTTAATTTCTGCTCGTTTTGAGTCTGACTCGGTCATTTATTGTAATTTCTGTTCGTTTTGGGTTTCATTTATTTATCGCTACCGATTTGTGGTAGTTTCACGCTTGGTAGATTATTTGATTTTATTTTTGCTCATTTTTTGTTTAATGGAGTTCTTTACTTTTCTTTGAAAAACTTATTTTGCAGAAAAAGTTTTTTTTAATTAATTTCTGTTCGTTTTATATTGACATAGTCTTTTCAGGGAAAAAGAAAATAATACTTTAAAACTTTTCGATTTTTTAAGACTTTATAGTTTGGCCTGCTATTCGTATGCTGGAAAAAAAATTTTCCAGCATTCATTTGGTTAAGGTTTAAGAGCGAAGTAGCCCCGAAAGTTTGAACATTATACCCTCAGTCGTTTTGGGATACTACTGAGATGCCTTATTGGGAATTAGCATTAACACAGTGCATTTTTATTTAATCTTAAGGCAACATTTAGTTTTTTTAAAAATAATGGGCAAATGGGAGGGTGGGCGTGGGAGGGGGATTAGTTGCCCTCCAATCACTTTCGACTATTAAAAAGGGCATCAGCCCTTTCTATTTTCAATCGAATGAGCCCTTTTCAAAGTTCCTACGACAACTACTTCGATACGAAGTGCCCTGGTCTAAACAACAACAACAAAATATAATACATTATACCCACATCGATCTTTACTATAAAAATGTCAAGCCTTCCAATCACTTTCGACTATTAAAAAGGGCACTAGGCCTTTCGATTTCTAATCGAATGAGACCTTTTTGAGTTTCTACGACAACACTTTCTGTAAACACATTATATACCCCCAGGTCATAAATAACAACCCTTACCCTAGGGGCTGTTAGGGTGGTGGTCATCCTCGAAGACGTAATTTCTAGAACTTTCAACTACGTTAAACAAAATGGCTATCTCAAAATTTTGATTTGATGGATTTGGGGCGTTATTTGGCGTGAGAGGGGCGTTAGTCGCTCTCCAATCACTTTCAACAACAATAAAAAAATGCACTAGCCCTTTCAATTCCCAATCAAATGAGCCCTTTTGAAGTTTTTTCTACGGCAACACTTTCAATAAAAACCTTATATGCCCCCAGGATATAACTTACAACCCTTGCCCTGAGGACTGGGGAGGGAGGGTTATCATCCTCAAAGACCTTATTTCCAGATCTTTCTACTACGTTTAACAAAATGGCTATCTGAAAATTGCGATTGGATGTGTTTGGGGGAATGGTGGGCTCGAGAGGGGGGTTAGTTACCCTCCCATCACTTTCGACTATTAGAAAGAGCACTAGCCCTCTCAATTTCCAATTGAATGAGCCTTTTTGAAGTTTTTACGATAACTCTATCTATAAAAACCTTATATGCCCCCAGGGCATAACTAAAAACCTTTGCCCTGAGGGCTCTGGGGGGTTTGTCATCCTTTAATGCATAATTTCCAGAACTTTCAACTACGTTGAATCAAATGGCTATCTCTAAAATTTGATTGAATGTTTGGGGAAATGGTGGGCGTGAGACGGGGGTTAATTACTCACCACTCACTTTCGACTATTAAAAAGGACAATTTCAATTTCCAATCAAACGAGCCCCTTTTGAAATTTCTACAACAACTTTCCATATAAGCCTTATATGCCAGGGCACAACTTATAACCCTTGCATGAGGGCTCTGAGGGGGTTATCTTCCTAAGAGACCTAATTTCCAGAACTTTCAACTACCCTGAGCAAAATGGATATCTCAAATTTTGATTGGATGTGTTTGGGAAAATGGTGGGCGTGAGAGGGGGGTTAGTTGCCCTTCAATCACTTTCGACTATTAAAAAGGGCACTAGCCCTTTCAATTTCCAATTGATTGAGCCCTTTCGAAGTTTCTATAACATTGCTTTCTATAAAAACCTTATATGCCCCCAGGGCATAGCTTACAACCCTTGCCCCTGAAGGCCGTGGGGGAGGGGTTGTCATCCTTAAAGACCTAATTTTCAATAGTTTCAACTACGTTGAATAATATGACTATCTACAAATTTTGATTGGATGTGTTTGGGGAAAAGGTGGGCGTGAGAGGGGGGCTAGTTGCCCTAAATTTACTAGCCCTTTGAATTTCCAATCGAATGAGCTCCTTTTTAAGTTTTTACGACAACTCTATCTATAAGAACCTTATATGCCCCCAGGGTATAACTTACAACTTTTGCCCTGGGGGCTCTGGGGGTTTTGTCATCCTTAAATACATAATTTCCAGAACTTTCAACTACGTTGAACAAAATGGCTATCTCTAAACTTTGATTGAATGTTTTTGGGGAAATGGTGAGCGTGAGAGGGTGGTTAATTTACTTTCCACTCACTTTCGACAATTAAAAAGGGCAATTTCAATTTCCAATCAAATGAGCACTTTTTGAAATTTCTACAACAACTTTCTATAGAAACCTTATATGCCCCCAGGGCTTAACTTACATCCCTTGCACTGAGGGCTCTGAGGGAATTATCATCCTAAAAGACCTAATTTCCAGAATTTTCCACTATGTTGAACAAAATGGATATCTCAAAATTTTGATTGGATGTGTCTGGGAAAATGGTGGTCGTGAGAGGAGGGTTAGTTGCCCTTCAATCACTTTCAACTATTAAGAAGGGCACTAGCCCTTTCAATTTCCAATTGAATGAGCCCTTTTTGAAGTTTTGAAGTTGAGCCTCTTTTTTGGGCGGGGGGGGGGGTGTCATCTTCAAGGACCTATTTTCCAGAACTTTCTACTACGTTGAACAAAATGGCTATCCCAAAATTTTGATTGGATGTGTTTGGGGAAAAGCTGGGCGTGAGAGGGGTGTTAATTGCCCTCCAATCACTTTCGACTATTAGAAAGGGCACTAGCCATTTGAATTTCCGACCGAATGAGCCTTTTTTGAAGTTTCTACTACATTCTTTATATAAAACCTTATATGCTCCCTGGGCATAACTTACAACCCTTGCCCTGAGAGCTGTGGGGGAGTGTTCTCCTCAAAAGCATCATTTCTATCTGGAAATCAACTACGCTGAACAAAATGGCTGTCTCAAAATTTTTATTGGATGTGTTTTGGGAAATAGTGGGCGTGGAAGGGGTGTTAGCTGCCATCCAATCATTTTTGACAATTAAAAAGGGCACAAGCCACTCCAATTTCCAATTGAATGAGCCCTTTTTGAAGTTTCTACGACAACTTCTTCGATACGAAGTGCCCTGGTCTAAAGGGAAAAAAATTTAATACATTGTGCCAACATCGTTCTTATATGCCCCCGGGGCATAACTTAAAACCCTTGCCCTGAGGGTTGTGGGGGACTGTCCTCCTCAAAAAACATATTTTCTATCTGGAAATCAACTACGCTGAGCAAAATGGCTATCTCAAAATTTTGTTTGGATGTGTTTGGGGAAATGGTGGGCGTGGAAGGGGTGTTAGTTGCCTTCCAATCATTTTGACTATTAAAAAGGGCACAAGCCATTCCAATTTCCAATCAAATGAGCCCTTTTTGAAGTTTTACGACAATTCCTTCGATACGAAGTGCCGTGGTCTAAAACCAAGAAAAAATAATAATTAAACATTGTGCCAACATTGTTCTTTACTTAATCGAATTCCCTATTTTAGGGTTTCGGTTACTGCTGAGCCGAGTCACTCTTTACTTATAGTTCGTTTGACAATTAACTGTGATTTCTGGTCCTTAGAAGGTACGGGAGGTGTTAGCCCTACCCCCTCATTATTGCAATTTCTGCTCATTTTAGGTTTGAACTGATTATTCTTTGTAATTTCTGTTCGTTTTCGGTTTCATTTGTTTCTTGGTAGTGATTTATGGTCATTTGAAATATTTTCGAATCCACGAAATATTATTGAAATATACGCTTTAAATATTATTTGAATTTATTTCTGCTCGGCTTTGGTTCAATGTGGCTCTAATTTTTATTTGAAAAAACTTATTTTGTGAATAATGTTTTTAAAATTAATAACCCCAAAACAAACTCAATAAGAAAATGAACAGAAATTAATTTAAAACATTTTTACAGAAAAAATAACAAACATCTATAATAAATCTAAATCGAGCAGACATTGAGTCACATAACAAATCAAGATTAAAATGAACAAACATTAATAAACAAATATAGCAAGCTAAAATAAAATGAACCATCAAGTCAAACTTAAAACAAACAAACTTTTGAACTGACACAGTAATTCATTTTCTGATTAGCCAATCCAAAATCCTACTGCAAGGAACTAGATGGATAGCTTAAAAAATTACCAAGATTTGTTTTAAAGATTTTGTTTTGACATCAATTCCTTTTACAATTCAAATAAACGTAATCTAAGGAGAAGTTTTGACAAAGAAGTCCTTTAAAGTAAAAATAAATGAAAAGTCACGGATTTATTTTTCTTTCCTCAAACTGTATTTAACATTGTGATTCTTTTCTGTTTGGGCTGATATTTTGGCAAATAACAGTCTTCGACATACTTACCGTTTTCAGTAAAGCGCAAATGATACAGAGTCTTAAAGTTTCTGAATGGACAACAATATCAAAAGTTTTTAGGGTAGCCCTTACTTCTAAACCTTTACCAGAATTGAAATTTTCGTTGTTGTTGGTGTTAGAAACCGTAATGTACAAAATGGCAATCTTTTTCAGCAAACAAAAAAAGATACTCAAGCGTTTAAGGGTACGGTAGATCCACTTTTAATTATAGTAATTTATGTTAATTTTATTTCGACTTGTTTATTCATTTAATTTCTATTCGTCATAGGTTTCATTTATTCTACTTTAAAGGCACCTATTATCTTTATGCATGGAGGGATCATTCATTTTCATTTCTGCTCGTTTTTGGTTTTCAATTTTTGATTTAATTCGAGTTTCATTTATTTCCCAATGGACTATCCAACTGGACGAAGTAAAAAAAAAAAAAAAGACATAGTCGGTTCGATTCATATTCATTCATTCCATCATTTTACACTTTATTTTTACACTTTCCGTAACCTAATTTTTGTAAAGTTTTCATGGCATGGATTTTGATCCTTTTCTCTTTATTACTTCAGTTTATTACACAGCATACAATCAAATATATTATTAGTGAACGAAGTTTATTTATGAAGGAAAATAAATTTGAGATTTTACCTCGTGGCTTCAAGCCAACTAAAGAAACCAGATCTATTTCAGTGTGCAGATTTGTTTTGGAAATTTTCGGATAATATTTAAAATTTAACGAATCACTTACGATGCTAACGTTTTTTATTAGGATGATAAACAGAATCTAAGGTCGTGAAGCATCTTTTTGTAAGCCTAACTACAGAAGACATCTTTTCAGAAATTTGAGAATATATTTTCGATCGTTAACGTCCATTGTTTCGTACACATTGTTTAAATAATGGCTTTTTGCATGGCTTAAATAAAAGCCGTTCTGGCTAAGTGGACGCGCGCTGGGCTGAGAATCCGTGAATTAGGGGTCGATCCCTGGTGTGGTCAGTTTCTTAGTGTGGGACGCGGGTCAGTGGTGTGACCCTGTAAGCTTAGCCAGAGTCAACCCAGCTCTAAATGGGTACCTGGAGAAATCTGGGGAAGGTAAACAGGAAGGGTTTGCGAAAGCATAGGTTGGCTGGCCCCAGCCCCCCATTGCACTTCCTGGCTGAAGGGCCACGAAACGGAGATCAGCACCGCCGGTTTGGGACTTAAGGGTCTAGTGCCACATCCTTTACCTTTTACCTTTTTTTTTGCATGGCTTTGGGAGTCATTAATTACTTTGTTACCGTGAATGTCCGAAATTGGTGAATGTCGACATTCACCAGTGAACATCCGAAACGCCTTTTTCTCCTTGGATTTAGTCAGCATTGCCAGACAACTTTTTCAGTTTTATGCAAGTTTGAAGGTGAAAGGTTAGGTTAGGTTTTTAACCCGTTTCTGATATTTATAACCCAACCTAACTTTAACTTTTACCATCAAAGCTTGCATAAGACTGAAAAGGCTGATTCGCAAAGCCAATTAAATCCAAGCACAGAAAAGGGAATTTCGGATATTCACCTGAGAATGCCGACATTAGTAGATACCTATCTTATAGTCCCACCCCTCACCCCTGCTGCCATCTACAATTTAGTTTTAATCGCATTGCCAGACAACTTTTTCAGTTTTATGCAAGTTTGAAGGTGAAAGGTTAGGTTAGGTTTTTAACCCGTTTCTGATATTTATAACCCAACCTAACTTTAACTTTTACCATCAAAGCTTGCATAAGACTGAAAAGGCTGATTCGCAAAGCCAATTAAATCCAAGCACAGAAAAGGGAATTTCGGATATTCACCTGAGAATGCCGACATTAGTAGATACCTATCTTATAGTCCCACCCCTCACCCCTGCTGCCATCTACAATTTAGTTTAATCGTGGCTTATGGTTTTCTCACTGAGAATGAAAAAACAGAATTTTTCTCACTTGAAAAAACAGGAATTTTCTCACTTGGATGTTTATGGACGTTTTTCTTGGACGGTTATGTGTGTTGGTCAATTTATTTGTTGTTTTTCATGGGTGTCAACAGTAATTTATGTCTGTTTTATGGTTTTTGTCAGTGAGAATGGAAAAAACAGTATTTTTCTCACTTTGATGGATGTTTTCTGGATTATTGAGTCTAACGGGTACCGGAGTCAATGACCTCTTTTTTCAAGATCTTGTTTTGTGTTGTTGTTTTGGCCAAGTGCACGCTCGGGACGAATGTTATAATCCTTCTCATCCAATCAGCGAGTCGGTTACATCTCCTTTCTCAGCCAATCAGAGGCTGTCTTACATATTAGCGGCGGAGGTTTGCAGAGAATATAAGGAAAAGGGTTTTTGCTATAGTTTTATTAGTCTGTGAATAGAATTCAAAGGAGTGAGAAGAACAGTTTTGACTTTACTCATTTGGATATATATTTGTGATGGCGAGTTGAATGTTTACGCTATTAGAAGTTGATAGTGGAGTTGATGCTAATAATACAAGAGCACCAAACATTGCGGTGGAAATCACGCAAGGATCACGGCTTTGTCTGGAATGGGATGTAGTATATGCAAGATATGTGATATCCTTGAGCAAATTTAAAATGGAGGATCAATTATGTTTCGCCGCTAAAGTTGATATAGCACATGTGAATAGACTTTAATGTGCTTTAAGTGCATTAGTGAAACATATCGAAGACAATAAACTCTATCACTAATTGTACATGCTTAGTATTATTGTTGTTGTTGTAATTATTCAATAAAATTGTTTCGAAATCGAAAATGTTCCCTTTCTGGTTAGTATAGGTTAGGGCTAACGAATCAGGGTCAGTCTAGAGTCAGCAGTCAGAGTGAAAGGATTGAAAAATGAATAAATTTGAGAAAGAGAGAATTAGATCAAATCTAGTGTTTATGGAAAACATTTGATTTTGGATGACGATTTTCTCGAGTTATCTCTTCAACGCAGGATATTCTCTCGTCAGGGAACACTTGACAATATGATGAGGAATGATTCTCCCCCATTGAACTATTGTATGAAACTTTTAAAATGTGACTCGAGTGCTTATAGTCAATTTATTGATATATTAATTGGAACAAAGCAGAATCATATCGTGGATATACTTTTGAAAACATTGCCAATGGATTCAATGTAGATGGCTCCCCCGCCATTTGAAAGAGGTAACGTCACAGAGTTACTCCTCTCCCCATTCCCCTCACTGAATTTATGGAGCGAGGACGATCAGTTTCGTTTTAGCTGTGAGAGAGTTGACATCGGAAACCAAAAAAAAAATGTTCTATACATGTCCATTGTGCATGTACACTCTTGGCAGTTGGACTCAATGTGAGAATTGTACAATTATTGATGACTATAGTGAAAAGTGCAAATTATGTAATCATTGTAAATTTCATAGAGGCTATGCAGTACAAATTAAAGGATGTAATTTATGTCTTGAAGAGGTGTGTGACTCTCACCCTAGAGGACACCTGTGCTCCAATTGTCACTATGATAAATGTGATCAGTGGGGAGAATACTTACCCCGCTATGATTGGAAAGAATCCCAAACGTGATTTTAGTTTATTTCTACGAGATTGGTATCGTCGTGGATTTAAATTATTCTGGGAAGAGGAATCTGGTCTACGATTCAACTGTTGGGGTAACAAGACAATTTGTTTTCTACGTCATCGTTGTGACGAAACTGCCTATTATGACTATAAACCAAGTGATTTTTATTTGGCAGTTACCGATTGTGATTCACCATTTGAAAACACTGTATGTGATATTGCTTCAAATAGACAGATTGAAACTCGTGAATTTCATAATATGAATGCAAATAGTATCATTGATTATACAAAGAGATATGACAAGAGTGAAGTTACATTGTACTGTAGAAAATGTGACCCTGACTTTGCAGTCAATCAAGATCAATATACAGTGAATCCAAATGATTTACCAGCATTAGTGGTTCACGACAGTTGCCTATACACCGAAGAAGAAGAAGAAGAAATCTAAAGTGATGATTTAAAGACATTGTTGTATATATATGGATTTTATTAATAAACAAATTCACAAACATTTTTTAAGCACTTTACTCTTAGGGCACTGAAATCAATACTGTATAGGTCTGAGAGGATATTTTCCACTAGAAAGTCGTTCAGACGTGGATTGTCAACATAAATGTGGAAAAACTGCTTGTAAGTATAGCTGCGACATCGGAACACAAAAATATAGTAGTGCATGGAAGCCACAGCTTTTAGTCGTTAGATCCTGCAACCTTTTCCGATTTTGAATAATAGTTTTCCCACTGCTCTCAATATAGTTGCTGATGTGGGGTGTATAGAATGTATAGGGTAGACCAAGAGGATCGAAAATTCAATCGTCTTCATTGTTTGAAAGATGCACAGCCAATGACCCGTCAGCACAGTCGACGGACTGCTATTAACAATAATCAAGGTATTGTTGACACTTTGAATTTTTCCAAGAAAGTCCAAGGGCAGACAATAGGATTTGTACTGGGACATGTAGGGGTCCATATTAAATAGATTGATTATTTGACTGGTGTTCATGGCGCCAAGTCTAGTAGAACACTGCCTTTGGGAGTGATTTCCCAATAGGTTTCATATTGATTTAGTGAGATTAGTGCAATACTCTCAGCCAATGGGTCGGCAAATGTACACTCTAAACACACACTCCCCGTACGTACTATACTCATATCCTGTGTGCCAGACAAATCCAGAACAATGATACCATGTGTTTTAGCAAACATATCTTCGGTTATACCATTTTCAAATAGTTGAGAGTCATGATCTAGGGTTTGCATGGTCAACTCATACAATGTTCTATAGGATTTATCAAAAGATAGATTGTAGAGTGAGATTCCGTTTACTTTGCACACAAGAGCTGAAAGTCCAAACATCTCGAATTTATGTGGGCATCCAATCCACGATCCTATTGCACTGGCGCTTTTTACAAATGCCAAGCAAGTTTTGACGGAATTTCACCATTGATACAAGGATGAATCGGTGAAGGTGCGTGAGCCCATAGCAATATGACGTTGATTGGTGATTGTATGAGGGACAAGTAGTTTAATATTATTTCCATTGACTCTCAGTTTTTCCACTGCCAAAGCAACAGAATTCATGACCTGTTGTTTGCGTACATGAAGTATTGCCGAGGTGAGGGAGAGACTTACATCAGGACTGGCAGCAAGTTCTTTTCTCAATATGAAATTGGAGGGTGCAAGTGTCAGTTTTATATCCACTTTAACATTGGGGGCAGCCATTGGGGTATATTAAATATTTCATGATATATTTTTCCAACTAGATGTAATTCACTAGTTGTAGCATTTTTAAGTGCATCTGTACTATCAGTATTAGTAATATACTCATATCCATTGGAGGTGCCTCTCAATTCCTTGTATGACTTGGGTGTCATCAGCATGAATTGCATGTAGCTAGTATAATTTGAGAGATTGTTGCTTGTGCTCACCAGCGTGCCATTGATGTAGACACTAATTTGACTAAATAAATTATGTAATATACAATTTTCATAGGATATTCCAACGGCCCGAATTGGCATTGTATTATCGGATTACCGGACTTTCATTTGTAATCTATAAATGTTGAAGACATGTCCATAAAGTAGTCTTCATTGGAATAAACTTGAAAGTGGATATTATCGGAGAGGGGTTGTTGAGGATAAAATTGTTCATAGTATCCATGCTTGACACTCACATCAACATTTTCAGCATTGAATAGATTCAATGAGGCGGTGATTGAAGGTTGAGAATCCTTATGCGGTAGGTAGGACATCTTAAGAGAAGAAATCTAGTTTCGATCTAACAATTTTCTTCCTTGGGCTTCTTCTTCTGTTTACAGCACATGTCGGCTTTTTCCTTCTTTTCTTTGACACAAGGGATGATGTCTTTCGTTTCCGACCTGAGTGGAGACTGATGAGTGATGCATTGTTTTTCGACCTTTTTAAGCCTTTACCATTTTGTTTTAATTTCTCGCCAAGGGTTCGCGCACTGGACCAAAGATTTTCCGAAGCACTTTTTTTAAAATCCTTGCCAGAGCCCCAATCGTATAGTGTAAAGGATGCAAAATCTGTTGCAGCCGGTACAAGATATTTTCTAGCCAGTGGTAGTGAAGAGCGAAACAGCTTAGAAAACCAACTGCCAAGACCGTAGCCAAACATTGACGAGCGACCCTTGTAATAGTCCATTCCATTTCCCTGTTGTCTTGGGCCAAGAGCATTAACATAGCAGTCAATATCAGGACAAGTGAATACCACTTTTCTATTGGACATCTTGTTGAATTTGAACGATGGGACGAAAATGGCATGTAATCACAGCCAAACCCCTTTGAAATTGCTATGGGATCACCCCATTCAGTTCTTAGTGTTAACTGACAGAGCTCCAAATAGGAAGTGTTTACGGGAATATATTGAAGCTCGTAGGAGGGGAACATTTGAATTACCAACCCGAGATGTTTCCACAAATGAAGCGTAGAGAAATATACAAGTGTCCGTGGAGAAGGCAGGCGGGTAGTCAGCAAAAATGAAATTAGTAGTGTTTCCGGCACTTTTACCATTGATTATATTGAGCTTAAAGCCAAGAACATCCTTTAGATTATCATTGAGAATAACCTTTTCGCTGGCAATAGGTGAACTAATGTAGATCTTGCCATTCTCCTTTGAATAGTTGAAATGAAAAGCTCCTTTTTTACGAGCGAGAATTCTTTTATTAATAGAACGACATAAATCATTCATACAGGTGAGTTCCTCGTAGGGTAATTAATATATGGATAATTCATCCAATTGATTTTTTGAATTTGTTCTTGATCACTTGAGGGTGGTGGCAGCCAATCATAGGGTCTAATTTTTATTTCATATTTACGATCCTTTCTCAGGATGCCATAGGTATTTTTGAGAATACAGTCAACAAGAGCCACTTCATACTTTCCCTCGTCGAATTTGATGGTGGGGGAGAGTTACGTCTAAAAATCACTTGTTCTATTCAGATCATTGTAGAGAGGATCAGAAACATTGGACATGAAAGTCACATAGAAATCATTGGGCATTGTTAATATCTTCAGCACTGACCCAAGAATCAAAATCTGAGTTGTATCCTAGCCAGCGAACAAGTAACTGTCTCTTGCCCCTACGAGTACGACTCTTTAATATCTTTTCAATTTGATAAATTTCACTAGTGTTTCTAACTTTTTGCAGTTCATATTCATAAAAACCGTCGAGAATCTCATCATCTTTGGTGTCTCGCAGTCGATATGTCGTGGGTTCGATGTCCAGGATTTTGGACACTTTAAAAAGTGTGGTGCTCCATAAAAAATTCCCCTTTTCAAAAATATTGGTGGTTCTATTAATTCGAACAGTATCACCAACATTGAATTTCTTCTTCACATTATTTTTTTCTTTTTCACCATTGGAATATTGCTTAGAAAAGCATCAAATGTATTTCCACTGCAGTGAACATCCCGAGGGCTTCAGTTGGACAGAGATCGATGGGGTCGATGGTTGTATATCTGCATGATTTTATCTAAATCTTGAATAAAAGCCGGTGTGTTTTTCAGGGTACAATATCTTGAAATTAATAGACGAACCGTTCTTATTAATCGTTCAGCCAATGCAGCCTTTATTGGGCTGTGACTATGATAAAATGTTGTATTATATTTCAATAAAGCCTTTTGCACATGGGGATTAACAAATTCACTGCCACGATCCGATTGAATTTTTCTATATGAATCCTGTTCAAGAATACTTTCAATGGCCCGAGCAACTTCAACACCTCTCTTTGACCGTAATGGAATGGTATAGGCATAGCGACTAAAGACACTGATTGCCACCAGAATATATTTGTAGGGTGCATTGTGACGCCGTTGAATTGCTTCTAAAGTTAAAAGATCCGTTTGCATTATATGCAGAGGGAAAAAGGCTTTAGTTTGTCGATATTGTTTGCCGCGAAGCCTGTGATTCCGGTGCAGTGTGTAACTCGGTTCATTCTCTAGATACTCTTTTGCTTTTTTCAATGTGCTACCGGAGACAACTTTAGAAAGCGTTTTGGGAGAGCTTAAACCTCCCGCTTCACCAATATTTTCATAGACACCTTTCAGAACTTCATCCATTTTGAATGTAAACACGTAGTGTAATGTCCACTCCCCTTTTGCACACTGGAGGGTGAATCAATTCGTCTTCGCTTTTGACAAGCAGCCAAGGTGTTATAAAATCAGTGGTGCTGCTGCTGCTGCTGCTGCTGCTACTGATAGTATGTATTTTCAAATATTGATCGTATTTCAAAATATTGAATCTTCTTCTTTTTTAAATGGTGGTGTTGGTGTTGTTGGAGGACTATATTCTCTTAGTTTCTTTAGAATTTGCTTATTGCCAATAAGACTTTTGGGGAAGTTTGATACACTTAGAAAGGTGTATAGATTATTATCAAAGGATAAAAGTCCTTTACGATTCGTCACCATATCACAAATTAAATCAACTAGATTATAACTTTTTCCCTGAATTATAATTCGTTTTCCCTGTGCTGTCGACTTGAACTTCATGATGATCACCACCAGTTTCCAACATGAGATGTGATATAATCTTTTACTCTGTTCTCGATAGGTCAGTGGCAATAGGTTTCCAATTTTCATTACAATTGAATTCAATTCCTTCTCCTTTGATTGCAGTGCTGCTGCTGCTGCAGAATCTTGAGGAGATGTTTCCTGTTTAGAGGGATATGTGACAGTGGTGACGGCGGGTCTCTCACGATAAGGTTTATGTTTGTCCACACGTCGCAATGCATCTTGAAGTAAAAGCAGTTTTTTATCATCGGTAATATTCTCATCATTAATGAATTTGCTTAGATTGTCTTCAAAATGTTCGACGGGCGAGAGGAAAAGTTCAAATGGTGTCAATTTATTGGGTTTAGCCATTCTCTCTCTAGAGAAAACTGTTTACAAGTCCTGCAATTATTGGCAGTAAAAGTGTGAAAAAGCTACTACCCGCTTGAAGGAGACGTTTTCTTTTTAAATATTTTCCCTTGTTTTTACAAGCCAAGGCGCGTACAGTGGAACGATGTTGCTTTGTCTGTTGTCTAACACCTTCTGGCAGTTGAACATTGCCCTCAGTTAAATTTAAACAAAGTTCAGATATTAGATTAATGAAATCATTGTCAACACCATGTTTGAGTATGGCCTTCCTAAGCAAGGGTTTTGAAGTGCTTAAAACGGAAAATAAATGCCGTTGTTCGTGTAATTTCTTCAGTGTCATAATGCCAACTAATAGCCTTTTCTACTGTTCATTGGAAGATATACTGTAATTTCATTGTTGAAAATGTCGGTGACTACACGTAGATCCTCGGGCGTGCTCTGATTAAGATCCAGCAAAATGTAACCGTAGGGCTTGTTAGTCGCCAGTGCCTGAGTGTACGCTGACAACAGAAATTTAGGGGCGCCGGGGTATATCTGTTTATTGAGAGTTATTAGCGAGCTAGAATCACGAACAACTCGATAGATAATATAGATGGTGCAATTCAAAGCAAGGATTCGCATGCATTTGCTTTGATGAAATAGATTGTGTAGAACTAGGGTTATGGAAATGTGTTCATGGTGGGAGCGAACAGTGAACAGTTGTAGTATTTCCTGTGAGAACTGTTCAATGGATTCAGCCAAATCATCAATAATTAACCACGAGTTAGATTCAATACTATTGAAAACATCAAGTCCCCGTATGAATTGTATTGGTATGGTTGTGGCAATAGCTTTTATTTGATCATAGGACTCCTGCCAAATACTATAGCAATAGTAGATTTTTTTTGGCTTTTCCAAAAACATTTTCTGACAATTTTGAATTATTTTAGCTAAAAGTGTTGCTTTGCCCGACATTGAGGGACCACACAGAAACGATCTGAAGGGTGTTTTAAATTGATACATGCTGTTGCTGCTGCTGCTGTTGACAACAATTGGACTGCAGCTAACTGTAAATCATACGTGTCCAATGAATAAGTAGTAGTAGTAGTAATAATTTTCCCATAGATCTATCTAGTACGTTAACAAGAACAACAACAAAAAAAAAAATACTTCATAGCAGCATTTATTTCGGCAACATGAAAACAAATATTTGTTCAACATGAACCTGACAACGATAAAAATAACACTTTATGTTCAGCAAGAACCTGACAATATTTCATGGCAGCATTTATTTCGGTAACATGAAAACACCTATTTGTTCAACATGAACCTGACAACGATAAAAATGACACTTTATGTACAACATGATAAATAAAAACACTTTTGTCCATGAACAGCAATAGCACTATCTGTACAACACTTATTGTCTTTAAACACTTTTTTTTGTCAGTCAACATGAACACTTTATGTACATTAGCACACTTTTCTGTACAACAAGAGCACTTGAAAACAACAGAAAAAAAGATAAAAAAACGCTTGGAACATGAACTAGCACAGTTGAACATTATGAATTTAAAAGCCGGGGGTCCCCCCCCCCAGGGCCGCAGGGCCGAGGCCGGCCGCGGATGGGACCCCCCACCCCCCTGGCCGGTCGCGGGCGTGACCCCCCCACCCCCCTGGGTGGCCGCGGGCGGACCCCACACCCCCCTGGAACCGGCCGCGGGAAGGGCCCCCCACCCCCGGGAGCCGCGATTGAAAAAAAACTGTACAATAGTTTGTCGTCACTGCTGTTGCTACTACAGGTTAGGTTGGGTTAAGGTGGTTAGATGAGGTCAGTGGTTAATTTATGAAAGGGTTAGAGCATTTAATTTATGAACGGGTTGGGTGGTTAGTGCTTGGGTTAGATTAGTTGGTTAGGTTAATTTATCCAGACCAAGTTGATTGCGATAGTCTATGCATTCAACTCGGTCTGAAATACGGTAGTGGCCATGAGGCAGGGACACTCACACCATTCTCGAGCACATAGACTTTGTCGGATATACACGACATTGCATTTTTTTCCACTCTTACAGTATAATTTCTATACTGTAGATAGCAAATTGCAAGCACTTGTGCTCTCGGCACTAGGCTACTTTCTACACAGTCTCTGTACACGCTCATGTTGAAATTGCTCTTTACAAAATGTGTACGCACCCCTTTACACGCCTGCTTTTCATCCCCACTATGTGTTTGAACGCAATAAACTTTGGGACCCGGGAACACCCCCCTGGATATCAAATCACTCCCCGTCTCTGATTTTAACATTAATAGTTGGTTGGGGGCTTGACGATTCGCCAACTCGGGGTAGAGGGACGGATTCCAGTTGGTGAAATCCATCCGCGAGCTGATGTGTTCCCCCTTTTCTAGATCACCCAATAAATCTTCGGTTCCATTTACCTTTAACAGCAGAAAATCTGTATCCCCATAGTAAACTTGAACCTCCCCCTCCCGTGGCCATTGCACCTTGCACACATTGTAAAAAAACGACAACATGAGCTTTTTGGAAATTTCTAGTACGGAACTGCCACCTGCTATATTCTTGTTCAGTACCACATTTCGCTTTCTCCTGTGTAGAAGAACCATGCCAGCCTCTATGCTCGTGAATGATGTAAAATTGGGATCGGCAACAATTCCTGCACACTCTAGAGGGTCAGTCACAACGTCGCAGCGAGATCTATTACGTACGGTTTCACAAATCTTGCCAAACGCTGAATTTAGAATGAGTTTGTACATTTCCTTCTCTACTCTGGAGTTTGCCCTAGAGTGTTTATCAACAAAAGTGTCGATAAACGTCTTTAAACATGGTCGCTGATTGAATTGCAGGACCCTATGTATTTTGGTGATCTTGAAACCATTGTTCACCATCCAGTGCAAAAGCCCATGGTGAACAACGATATTCTCCTTAGGGTCCAAATCAGCAATCAGTTTTTGCTTAGAGAGGGGGTCCAGTGCATCCCCATATCCTCGACCAATGATCGACTGTAGGGGCTCAGTGAGTCCCTGCTCACAGGTCGACTGATACAGGGAAAAACAACATCTCTGACTGAATCGTGAAGCGCCAGTGGAATGTGCCCGTCAATTTCAAAGAACCATCCTTGTTGCCCATTGTCCTCGACGGTGGTAATGTCGGGGAACTCACAAGGATCCTCAAGCCATTTATAGTTACCACACGGCAAAGAGTAGTGAGACATTGCCGAGGGGTACAATGAGTTCATGTCCAAGAACACTGCATTTGACTTTGCACCGGTGCTGCTGTTTTGTCCGCTCGGATCGGTTGACAAGACGCGGTCCCCATGAAAAACATACCCTCCCCCATTGAACGCTCTACAAAAAGGTGCTGATCTACGTCGGTGATTAGGCCTATTTCCTCCCTACTAATTTTTAAAATCAAATCCATCACCAAATGTGGTGTGGAAAAATAGTAGCCTATATCTAACCTGAACTCTGAATAGATTTGGTCTGTGTTCTTGCAGACTATATCCGACAGAGTTAAAACGTCACTGACCAAGTACAGTCTACAATAATCCCACACATTTTTACAATTCCCCTTAGCCCACACCTTCTTGGCAAACTCATACTCCTCGGCTGTGCATTCACTACTGGTCAGTGAATTGTAAAAAGCTTCAATTGGAGGTAGTTTCACCTCGCTTAAGCGAGCGCCAGAACAGTAATAGTCGTATGCGTATACACCTTTGCAGGTCAATAGGTCATACATTTCACTGTCTGGAAAGTGCTGTTTAAGCAAGGGAAAGCTATCAAAATTGTCGCTTTTCTGCACTTGAATCAATTGACTCAATGCCTTGGGAAAAAACTAAAAGAATCTAAAAACCTGATTTTATTCCAACACGTATGCCCATTATCCACTGCCTGCCATTTCAGCTCGAGAAGCAACAACTTCTCGGCCGATTTGGGAATAATGTTATAGGTAAATGAACTGTTTACCCATGGACTGTCTACTCCCCCTCTCTCTTCCTTTGCATACGTGCCAGTGCCGGTAAAATAAATTTTAAGTCGTAATTTGAGTTGTGGATAAAAACTGGAATAAAAAAACTGTTGGCTAACATTTAAGTTACACGATTGATGCGCTACCCCTCTAAAATTACTACCCCCAGAGGATATTTCCTGCCACAAGTGATTATGGTCTCTGACTTTCCCCTCCCACCGCCTCTTTTCCCTTTAGTCCCCTTATCCTCCTCTACAAACTCCCCCTTACAAACCCAACATATTTTTTGATTTTTAATCACGAGACGATCCTCTGCAGACAACACCATTGGATAATGGGTATTTCTCAAACGAGAAATAGCGCCATTTAGCTGTGCCAATTAGTTTAGTCAGTGCCTTGATCATGCACTCGTCCTCATCATCCAATGTTTCTACTATTTCTAACAACCAAATGGTGTTAGAACTGTCTTATTGGGCATGGGCATAGGACACTGCAATAGCCTGGTGTTCTTTGATTCGGTTTGGAAATCGGGGATTGTTCACCTCCACCAGCTTAGCTTCACAGTCTAAAGATATTTTGTTGCACTGGAGGAGGGTGTTTTGAAAATTTTTGAAACATAAAATGGCCCTATCCCCTGAAACCGTTTCCACTGTCTGGTAGCCATGCCGTCTACAATGTCTCATGTGATTTTGCAACTTTAATTCAGTCCAAAATCTAGAGAGGTATGTTGGACAGTAGAAACATACCCCTTATTCTTACCACCCCCCAGAACTCTACTGATGTCTGTAATAGGATTAAAATGGCCAATTGAATTGGCAAAGTCACTAGATGGTGGTGTATACAACAACCAAACCCAGTGTTTGACCAAATCAATTGACGGCCCCTTCCTGGGAATACCACCCCCTTCTTTTTAGAACGAACCCCATCTTCAAATTCAGTTTCATACTGAACTACAGTAACGCCGATATTTAAATGGGCATTAGCCCTTTCAAAAATGTCAATGGATCTTAGTGTTACTGGGTATTTCCCCTCTAAACAAGTGAAATCTACAATGGGGAAATTGGACCCTTCCTTCACATGTACAGCCCAATCGTCTAAATTCGTCTTGGTAGCGTCATCTGCTAGAGGCTGAAATGCTGATATGAGGAAAGCGTACTTGAAACATTTTTGAGCTGTTTCAAAACAAATCCGCTGTACACCACGACAACCTACTAAATCTGGATTATATTTTAAAACTGTATCCCTGTCATACCCCCACCTGTCCCCCCTCTTAAAATAAAATCTTTCTTAAATTTACAAATATTCACACTTAAATTTTCAACATAAAGAACTACAGAGCCGCTCCCATTTTCGTTAAAGTTCTCGAGATGCGCAATAATTTGACCTATCCACTCGCAAAAAACACTCAAAATTTTCTAAATTCGGATAAATCAAACGCATCTCGGAATGTATATAATGGTGGTAAACTTCGCTTTTCCCTCATTTAAATAAAACACCTTTAAAACAATAGAAACCTTAGTTGAATCCCTCCCCCCTCCCCATAATTGAATTTGGTTCTCCAGCAGTGCACGAATTTTATCTACATATTCATGCACAATTTCTACGGGGTCAAACACAAAATTTCCCCCATAAGTGAATTAAACGGATCCCCAAAACTTGCAGTGTAGACAGCTATTGCATTTAATATCGAATTTGACAGCTGAAAGTCCAGAAAAGTTGTAAATTGGTTATTATATCCCTCCCCCTTTTGTATATCATCACACACCCCCTCCCCCTCCACATTGTTCAATATTTGGGGTATGCGAATGCTCCACTTCAGTTGTTTGAAGTGGATTCGTTAGGGTATCAGGGGCTAGAGGAGGAGGGTTCCCAGTTAATTCATTTGTAAAATCATCCAAAAGCTGTAAGGTGTTTTGACTCAAGTCCCCCTGCCCAACTGCGCTATAATCTACATTTAAAAAATCATCTAAAAACTCATCAATATTAAACGGTATTTGACTGTCAGGTAAAATTTTATTGTCCCATGTTAAATTGTTGGAGAGCTCCTCTCCTTCTCCAACTGATGAGGATGATGATGATGATGATGACGACGAGTATGGGTCCAATGCAACCTATAAATGAAAAAATAGCTTATTTTCAAAGTGTTCAAATCATCCCTACTGTTAAAATTTGGATTATTATTTAGATATTATTTAAAACGCGCTTAGTAGTAGTAGTAGTAGTAGCAGTATGCACATAGTAGCATTTGGTTAATTCAACTGAAAGAAAGTTCAACTCAACGAAAATCTAAAACCCCGCTTTACATAGAGGAACAAAATTTGATTTTGTTCAAACAGCTCCACCCCCCCCCTCAATTTCCACTATTTAATGCTCCCCCTCCGAGCCGGCCATTGCGGCACTTCCCGCAGCGCTTCCAGCAGCGCTTCCCGGCCCACTGGCGCTTCCCGGCCACCACGGCGCAAAAAACTATCTTTTGCTCAGCGAATTCCCGGTTCCCATACCCGTTCACTAACGCGTGAAGAAACAGTTTTTTTTTTGTTTTTTTTTTTCACTTTGGTGGTGATAGAATTGAGGCATGTCCCCCTCCCCCCTTTCAGCAATGTCCTAAATATATTGTTAGACCCTAATTTGAAAATAACTCGTTTCACGGTTCTCCAGCAAATAGAGATTGCATAGGCCTGCGCTTAATTATTGCAATTGTCTGCATGAAACCGTTTTAATTTGATGGAAAAAAAAAAACAACCCCCCTCCCCCTTTTCAGCAATGTAATAAATAGCAAATATTATTTTTGGGGGGTATAACTTGTTTTGCTCTTACATAGAATTCCAATGTCCTAAATATCTATCGCTAATTTTGCAGACAATTTCACTATTTTCTTGGTCAAACAACAGAATTACGTAAAAAGTATTAAAAGCCTAGACTTGGCCTAACCACTAACCGCTAATGATAGAACAAAACATGAAAAGGGTGAAACAGATTTATTTATATGCTTGTGCAGAGCTTTTATGCCAAAAAAAAACTATAATATTCACGGCGATAAATAGCATTTTGGGTTTCAAATGGTGAGATAGCAGTAAACTAGAAAATTAGCTAAAAATAATAGTATAAGGTTGAAAATAGCGACGATGCCTACAATGGGGGGAACAGAGAAAATTGGAAAGATGAGAAAAAGAGCGGTTTCTTTGCACAAAAAAAACATTATATTTAGATATCTTCGAGGGAGGGGGAGCAGAGAAATTTAAAACAAGGGGTGTAGGACTATAGAGAAAATAACATTTTTTTAAATATCTCTGAGAGACACTTTTACACAGTGTTGAAAAATAGTGAAAAAGAAAAGACTAAAAAAAAACATTGGAAGAAATAGATATATATTTCTATAAGCAAAGGTAAAAATGCTCACATTTGCAAATCCTGGCTGCACTTGAGTGCCAGATGGCCCGGTAGCGCGTGTTGGAGGATGGACGGTGCGGTAACATCACGCTCTTGTGTAGACGGGACAGGTATTAAAGGTCCATGGAAAGCAGCCGCCCACGCGCTCTTTAATTTTCTGCCAGGCTGCATTGTTGCCTGCACAGATGAAACTTGGGCAGGCAGCGCAGAGCTGGGGGGTTTCGGCCAACGGCCATATTGAACAACTGTTGCCTTCGTAGGGGTTTTATCTTGAACCCTAGCTCTCTTAGTGGGAGGCGGCACACATTCTTCACTATTGTCCTTAAAAGAAGAAAAAATTTAGTATGGAAAATAATTTCCCCCTTTTTTTTACAGAATGAAAATTAGTACCCCCTTCCACAGAATTTATTGTCAGACATAATTTTGTCTAGAAAAGCATTTATCTCAAAGAAGCCCCCTCCTCCACCCTTTTTCAGCAAAGAAAAAAGTAAAAATTTCGCAAGAAATATATTACGCTTAGAAATCAAACGTTTTTTATTAGACAACTTGTGAAAAAATAAATCATGACAATCAGTAGTCTATGTCCTTAGGATAGACATCAATGTTTCTATTTTTACCATTTAGAAAAAAATTAAATGTTCCAGTCTATAGGCTTTAAATTAGATAAAAAAAGATCGTTAACCCAGCGGCCTATAGGCCTAAATTTTGCAAACATAGGTTAAAATGCTATTCAATTTACGCATAATATAAGCTTCATGCAACTCCTAAAGACTTTTCTTTCTAGCCTTGCATATCCTTAATTTGAAAATAATCCGTTTCACTTCTCCAAATAGAGATTGCATAGGCCTGCGCTTAATTATTGCAATTGTCTGAAAGTGTTTTAATTTGACGGAGAAACAGTTCCTTTGACTTGGCCGCTGCTATCGTAAACACACAGGAAAAGGGGGACAAACTCATTATAACCTCGCGCAGAGCATTATGTCAAAATAGAGCGGCCTAATGCCTTAAGAATTGACAGAAGTCAGTGGACACTTTAAATCACAATACAGAAAAGCCGAAATTTATCGAAAAGAGAATTATTTCTACTGCGAGAATTATCGTTGTTAAACAGTGGGGGAGGGGTTAGGTTTATGTGCTAAAAAGAACATATTTTATGTTTTTTAGTGAATATAAAGATAGCATAGTGATGTTTTGTATTGTGTGGGAGGGGGGACTTAGATATACTGGAGGGTGACTAAGGAAAATAATTTTATTTTGGAAATAAAAAATGAAAATGTACTAAAACAGAACTTACATGGTAAATTGAGGTTGCCAATACTTCAAGCTCATCAATAATATCCATTCTTGTTCTTTCAACTGTGTCACAATAATTTCTGATAATTTAATCACAATGCATGTCTGTTTTATATATGAAATCTCAAGGTTGAATTGTTATGTAACGGGGAAAACCATATGTGAGCGAGTATCTGATTGGCTGAGAAAGGAGATGTAACTGACCCGCTGATTGGCTGAGAAGGAAACACGTGATCTAACTGTTTCCTAATTCCTGGATGGCATAACATTCGTCCCAACCGTGCACTTGGCCAAAACAACAACAAAACAAGATCTTGAAAGAAGAGGTCATTGACTCCGGTACCCGTTAGACACAATAATCCCGAAAACATCCATCAACGTGAGAAAAATACTGTTTTTCTATTCTCTCACTGACAAAAACCATAAAACAGACATAAATTACTTTGACATCCATGAAAAACAACAAATAAATTGACCAACACACATAACCGTCCAAGAAACATCCATAAAAGTGAGAAAATTCCGGTTTTTTTTTTTTTCAAGCGAGAAAATTTTGTTTTTTTCATTCTCAGTGAGAAAACCATAAACCACGATTAAACTAAGTTGTAGATCGCAGCAGGGGTGAGGGTGGGAATATAAGATAGGTATCTACTGACATTAACCAGACTTATGAGATTCACAGTAAAAACTGCGTAATATGACGCTATTTTTAAAAAAGAGAATTACCAGCTTCCTAGGTGTTTAGCCTATGCAGCAGGCATGAAACTTCAAAAATAAGATGATGCTTCTGAGAAGTCTTTGACGTTTCAATAGGCAGCGCTAGCGCGCTGCCTATGAAACGCAAACTGTTATTTGGAATGGAGGGGACCTTGAGAGGACGGGAGTTGTCATTTTTTGTTGTTGTAATTTATGTCTGTTTTAAGCTCGACTTCTTAAGTGACTTGAAGTTTGTTTGTTTTGAATTTTAATATCGCTCTTTATTTTTCGTACATATTTCTAGGTTAATATAAGTTAAGGAGTTGTTAATAACCTATTCTTATCCCCACGAGTAGTAAGTTGCCTTTTACAACCATCTTAAAGAACTGTTTTAAACAATAGCAATTCTAAGTAAAACAAACGTTGAAAAAGAAACCGGAACTCTAAAAAACGGAATTTTCAGTAGAAAAACTAATTAACGCTGTGGCTAAAAAACGAATTTGCTTTATATTGTTATTACAAATGTTTGGAAACCACTAGTTTTAAATTTTTTCATCGAATTTCGAGTAATTTCGGTAAATGTAATTTGTGTAAAAAACTTGCGTAATTTTAGCTACAAATGGATCCAACTTTAAAACGAGTTGTATCATGATGATATTTTAACCTTGAAGAACAGTATGATCAAACAGGTCGCGGTAACGAACTGTAAGTAAGGAGTGACTCGGCTCAATAGTACCCAAAACTCTAAAACACGAAAACTTGATATCAATAGATACATCAAAAGGATCAGCGTATAATGCTGATTCCAAATACATAGGATTTATCAAGTTTAGTCTTACCCATCAAAAGTTCCAAACCTTAGAAAATTTGCCTGATTTTTAAATAGGGGGTTCGCACCCCCTCAAATCCAATAAAATTTAGTGAAAATCACACCATTAGCTTCAGCGTACTAGAGAACACTATTTTGAAGTTTCATGCTCCTACGCACAAAAATGTGGAATTTTTCTATTTTTGAAAGAAAGATCAAGAGTGCGTGTTTTTATTTTATTTTATTTTTTTTTTTTTTACGGGTGGTCGTATCGGAATAAAAGTCCTAGAAAATCGTAAGATGGTGCATTCAAGTAGAAATTAAAAGTTTCTAGTTTCCCTTTTTAAGTGCCCAAAAAGATTGGAGGGCAACTGGCCCCCCTCCCAAACCCTATTTTTGCCCAAAGTTATTTGAACAAAATTTTGAGGTTGCCATTTTGTTCAGTATAGTTGGAAGAGCAAATATCTACGTCTTTATGGGTAAAATGACCCCCCCCAAAGTCCGTGGGGAGAGGCATATAAGTTTATGAAATTTGTCCATTATTTACGTGTAGTGTTCGTTATTGGAAAGTATAAAGAAATTTTTCAGAGGGATTTTCTGCTTGGGGGGATTTCCATGGAGAAAAACTTTTCTTGGGGAGGGAAGTTTCCGGGGGTAAAGCTTCCAGGGGAAATTTTACACTGAGTGGTGATTTGAAAGAATTCCTATACGAAGTTCTTTTTGATTGTCGTACATTCTCTTTGCCATTTAAATTTCGCATGCGGAGATTTTTGCTGTGTTTTTTTGTTGGTTTTTCGTTCCGGAGGAATTATCCTTGGGCTATTTTTGCGTGTTTTGGGGTTTTCCGGGATAAAATTTCCACGGAAGGGAGCATTTACGGAGTGATCGAGAAACCGATTAGAAATTAAAAGTCTTTTTCAAATGAAAGTATGCCAAAGAGAATTTTTCAGGCTGAATCGCTCGCAAGAAATTTTACAAGGGAGGTGGCGGGGATTTTCAGCGAGGATGGACATATCTGGAGGGAATTTAACGGGGTTTTACCTTTATGTTTGGATGAAATTTCCACGGAGAAGTTTCGTGTGAGAGGGGGGGGGTGTATATTTCATGGAAAGTGAGCCAGATTTACCGCATTATTTAAAAAAACGATGAAAAATTGAATAAAAAAAAAAACGAGTTTTTTGTTTAACTGAAAATAAGGAGCAACATTACAACTCAAAACGAACAGAAATTATTCCGCATATAGAGGGTTGTCCCCTCCTCAATACCTTGCTCTTTACACTAAAGTGTGAATTGTGTCCCAATTTTCTTTAAGAACGGCTACTGAAACGCAGGGGCCTAGATACGAAGTTGTTTTTTTTTTTTAAAGTGCTATAAACAGCCTTAGCGTTAAAGAGCAAAGGTGTTGAGGAGGGAGCAAATCCTTCGTAATAATTTTGGTTCCTTTTTGAGTTTCAATGTTACTTCTTACTTGTTTCAGTTTTAAAAAATTGTTGTTTTTATTAACAGTTATGGGTGTATGCACTACAAACCAGGGCCCATAGGGCTTTAACTTTTAATCGGTGTTGCCCTATGCCCACCATACAAGCGGTTCTCCTACATTTCCGAGCAGTGGCCCACTATACAAATGTGCTATTGAATTTGCCAATCCCTGCTGGTGAGATTTAAATAAAAAAAAACAAGTTTTTTTTTAAACTGAAGTAAGGAGCGACATTAAAAACTTAAAACGAACAGAAATTATTCCCGTACGTGAAAGGGGCTGTCCCCTCCTCAACGCTTCACTCTTTACGCTAAAGTGTTTTTTATTGTTTTTTAGAAAAATAAAGTTGTGAGACAGAGTCAAACTTTAGCCGGCGCCCCTTCATAGAAATGCCCCTGACCCCCCAAAGAAAACATCATCCACGGGAAAGATTTCTTCAGAGTAACCCCCTCCTCTAGCCCCCCACCCCCCCCGTCCTCCAGGAAAAAAAAAAAAAAATCCTTTCCTGAAAAAAAAAAAAAAAATGTTCACTGTATACTTTTCCCCCAATAAAACCAATAAAACAATAATGCTGTGCCCAAGTCCCCGGGGGGCTGCCCCATTCATGGTCAATTGTTTCCCCTTCCCCCCCATGAAAAAAAACACCCTTTCCTTTCGGTTGGAACATATTTTCCTCCCAACATAACCCAACCCCCGACCGACCCCACCTTCCAACACCCAACTACCCCCCCCTCCAAAAAAAAGAAAAAACAAACCCTTCCTTGGGAAAAAACAACTTTCAGTATTTACTTCCACAATAAAAAACCAATACATATATGTTTAACAATTTGGGTTAAAAGTTCATAAGCTTTTTAAGCCCTACTCGCCCCTTGGGGGCACTTTTTCGGGGGATTAAGAGTCATTTCCCTAAAAGAAAGGAACATTATTGTATTTATCAATTATTTTTTTTCGGGGGGGACGCGATGCTCTGAAAACAAAAAAATGGCTTATCTCCCAAAAAAATTTTGGAAATTCGGGTGGTGACCTTTTTGGGAAAAAAAAATATAGCGTGGGAAGGGGGCCTAGTGCCCCGCCATTTTTTTTGTGGTCACTTAAACGGGCACTAGAACTTTTTAATTTCCGTTTTCTAATTTGAGCCCTCCCACGATTATTCTAAGGACCACTGGTTTCGATAACGATACACCCCTTGGGGGAGAAAAAAACAAACAAAAAAAAAAAAAAAACAAAAAACAAATAAACCAAATAATAAAAAACACCGCATTCCCATTGATCTTTCTTATGGCACAAAACAAAAATGCACAAATTTTCCAAAACATTTTTGTAGGGGATATTGAGCTTTGAAAAACCTCTTACAGGTAGGGGTGTCTGGATAAGCTTGGATAGGGTACCGACATGGTTGTGATGTGATTTTCCATTAAGTGGTAGATAAATTTTTTAGGGGGGGGTGGGTCTGTCCCCCTTTTTTTTTTGAAAATCAGCCAAAAATTTTCTCAGGCCGCAGTAAAAAAACTTTTTGACTAATGGTAAAAGCACTAAAAACTGTTTGTGAAAGTTATATATTTGAAATCAGGGCATTTGAAACCGTTTTTTTTTTTTTAGAGAGGGTAGTTTCGGTTACCACTTGAAGCCGGGTTCGCTCCTTGACTTAACAGTTTCGTTTTACCACCACGGGAACTGTGTGAATCTATCATTTATTCGGAAAAACGGTTTTGCTTTCCAAACGGAAAAACAAAAGAACGTTGCTATTACTTTAAAACGGGTGAGCTTATAGGGGGGACTTCATTCCAAGTGTCATTTTTCATCTCCAAGTGTATGCGATAAAATTGGATTTTGGAATTGTTTTTACATTAGCAAGTGCCAAGCTTTTCAAGGCGGATGACTATTGATTGCTCACGTGATCTTTGATATAAAAGTTGAAATTTGAAATTAGTTAGTATCTCAGTGCTCCCAACATAGGGGACAACTTGAGTAGGTTTACATTTTTTTCCAAGTTGGAAAAAAAAAAAAAAACCTTCAAAGATATTTTAAAAAAAATCAGTTATTTTACCACTGTTGTTGTTACCTTAGAAAAAAAAGAGAGTTTAAACCAGGGATGTTATTGAAGGGGTACAAAATAAGAGCTCCAATTATAGCAGTGTTAATTGGAAAATCGATTGCCGGGGGGACTAACCATTTTGAGGTGGGAATGGAGATGTTTGGGACAATATATCGTAGGAGTAAATGATTTAAGCGGGACGGGACGAAAACAATTATGTTCACCGCAAAAAGTGAATTTTAATGGCATATATTTCAAGGATTTACAAAACATGGATTGGGAAAATGCTATCATGAAGTACAATTGAGGAAAAGGGGATTGACTCACCTAAATTCGGAGAAAAGAGGGGGGAACGAGAGTGAAAAAATATACTCTTTTTATTAACATATTTTTCTGTCGGATAAAAAATGTTTGGCGTATAATGATCTGTTTTGGTTTGATCATTTTAGCTTTACTTCACTCTTCTCTAGGGTGGTAGGGGTGACCATATTAGGGCGTTGTGAGATTTTTTAGGAATGTGCCAACAAAAATTAGAAAATAGCCCAATTGTAGTTTAGTTATAGTTGGTTCGTGGGAGTTGTCAAAGAACGAAAAATGGATGGATTTGGAAGAAAACACCAAAAATCTGACGGGGAGGGGCGAATCTTTGTAAAAAATTTAAAATTGGGAAAAAAAAAGTGGTTTGACTTCTAAAAAATGTTGAATTTTCAGATTGATAAACTGTACTAAGAAAACTAATTCTCTGAAAAAAATGGCTTGGAATTATCATGGAAAAAATTTGATTCTCCCATCTTTAGGGGGGGGGACTATTTTATGGGGGCTTTTTACGTTGGGCACCAAATGGGCATTGTCTCAGTTTATTGATGCATTAAACTGAACCAACAAACAAAATGAAATTGTTGCGCTTTTTCTTTTAAACCACTACCTCTAGAAATTTCAATTTTTTTTTTTTTTGTTTTTTTTGTTTAAGGGACGTTCCATCATTTTGTAATGGACAAAAAACAAAAAAGGAAATCTGTTAAAATAAGTTTGTGTGGGACGTCACGCGGATTTTACTTCCTCATCCTAGTAGGGGGGGGACATTCCTTTTTTCCTTTTATTGGAATTCGTGGGGAGTCAGTTTCCCCTTTTTTGGTAGGTGAGGGGGACCCATGTAAAAAACATGGAAAAAAAAAAATGTTTTTCTACCCAAAATATTTCACCATGGTTGCCTCTTACATGGGAAACTGGGTTTCATCATGTGGAGAACTGCACTTTTACAGTTGATGACTATAAATGAAAAAGTATAAAAGTATTATGGCAAATATCGGGTTAAATTGCATTAAGGGGGAGGATATGCTGTTAAAAAAAATAAAAGGAGGTGGGGTACCTTTTTTGTCTTGAAACGATGCTTTTTGGGGACTCTTACCTAAAGGGGGAGAGTCTATGCCCAAAATTGTTTACTTTGATGGCGGGTCCCACGGGGAAAAAAAACAACTTACCCTTGAAATACTTACCCTGGAAAAAGACCAAAACCATGCTTAGAAAATACAAACCTAAAACCGTAGTTAATTATTTTTTCTAAGGATTTTCGTATCGCGTTCGATTTAAAATTGTTGTTTGGGAAAGAAGGAATACGAATAGGGATCACGTTTCCCAAATTGTAAAATTCCAGGGGAATAGAGTATATGGTTTCTACCGTCCATCGGCTGTTGAGGGACAAATGGAAGGTTATGATTATTATAAAACCTTAAATGATTTTTTTTGGTTTGGCTGTTACAGAAAAAGTTGGAATTTTCTTCCGTATGAAAAATATCGTTTATTGGCGACATTACTTCAAAATAGTCAGTACAGAAAAAAAAACACGTTGGGAAAATTTTACAGTATTGGGAATCTTAATAGTATTCCCATTGGGACTCAAAAAAAAGGAGGATTTAATTAAAAAATAAAAGTACATTATATTGGTTGAAAAATTCTGATCCTGGGACTTTGCACCGCCAGGGGGGATCTACAAATTGAATTTAATCCAATGATCTGCGGGGGGGGGGGGGGGAACCACTGCTCGATCCAACGGGGACGCGGTTTGGGGAGGCCTTCGGCCTCGGGGGACCGATGTCCGTTGATTTGGAATTTGGAAAAAGTATCAAGTATTTGCAAATAGGGTGCCTAGTTGAAATCCCAAGGGCGGGGGGGACCGATGGGTTAAATTGTAAGACAGAGAAAAAAAGGCCAGGGGGACAGAATTTAGTCCGAATGACCTAAGTGGACAACGAAAGAAAAGAAGAAAACTCTAATCGGATTTATTGAAGACAAAAAAAGGACTTTTTTTTTTTTATAAAGTTTAAACCATATATTATATTTGTTTAATAAAACCAAATTTATAATATTATTATTTAAAATAACCATTTTTAATTCTTAGGGCATCCTGAAAAATCCAATTATTATACAAGGTATGAGAAGGTTTTATTTTTTCACAAAAAACTATGAAGTCATTTTCAAATCGAGGATTTGTCTACATAAACATGGTTGAGAAAAAATTTCCACTGTTAAAAGGAAAAAGGGGGGTCACACGGAAACAAAATAATAATAAAATATAAGTAAATTTTGCTGGTTAATGGGTTATCCAATTTTATGGCGCTATGTGGGACCTTTCCAATGGGGGCTGAAACTCAAAATGTACAATTTTAAAACGGCTTACGTGGACCTGGTTGTTCGCATCGGGCCTGGACGTCCACCCAGAAGAAAGTGCACCGCCCTGACCGTGAAGAAGGAAAATGAAAGTGGATAGGCCATAAAGCAGTGTTGTAAAAATATTTTAGTTAGTTTAATTTCTGACAATGGATACAATTTTAAACAAAAACAAAAAAAAAACGGCTTTAACATAATAAACCCCTTTTTGAACTTTTACTTTTATATATTTGGGTGAACAGCGAGGGGATCATCCCGTTTTTTCAAGGTTGGGAAGCACTTCTTTCCGGGTTTGTGTTCCGAAGGGAAAAAAAGGGCTACCTTTAAATATCTGCTTTCCGGTTAGTTTTCCGAGCAGGAAAAAAATTCATTATTTGGTTTCCATTTCCGAATAGAAAAAATTTCACTTTTGGTTTTCGGTTTTTAATTTCTGTTTATGGGGTTTTACTTCCGAAACAGAACGTCCATTTTTTTTTGTTATTTTTTGATCCTCTGTTTAACGGGGGTTTTATTTCCGGAACAAAAAAAACCAGGAAAATCCATTTTGTTGTTTTTGTTTTACTTTTCTGATTCCGGTTTTTCGGGTTTCAACTTTCCCGGGGAAAACAGAAAATCCCCTTTTTTTATTGTTTGACGGGTTACTTCCGAACCAACAAAAAACTTTCAATTTTCTTTGGACACCTCTGTCTGATTTTCTTTTTTACCGGGTCAAGTTCCCGTCAGGGGAAAAATTCCCGTTGTTTTCGTTTCCAAACAAAAAAAACTTTTTCTGTTTTTACGGGTTTTACTTCAGAACCAGGTAAGGTCCACATTTCCTTTTTATGATCTCTGTTTTTAACGAGTTTAATTTCCGAAACAGAAAATGGCCATTTTTTTTACTTTTCTGATTTTCCTGTTTTCGGGTTTCCACTTCCGAAAAAACAGAAAAATCCCTTTCTTGTTTACGGGTTTTTTTTTCTTCGAACAAAAAAAATCCAAATTTTGTCTTTTAACTGTTCTGATTTTCTGTTTACGGTTCAGGTTTTCCGAACAGAAATTTCACATTTTTTGTTTTTTTTTTCGTTCTAATTTTTTTGTTTTTACGGGTTTACGTTTCCGGGGGGGGGGGGGGGACAGATAGTCCATTTCTCAATTTCTGATCTCTGTTTACGGGTTTTTTTTATTTTTTCCCATAACGAGAAAATATAAATTTTTTTTTTCACTTTTCTGATATTCCTGTTTACAGGTTTCAGTTTCCAAAAACAGAAATTTCACTTTTGTTTTCGTTCTAATTTCTGTTTTTACTTGGTTTTTACCTCCACACAACAGTCCCATTTTTCCCTCTAGTTTTTTCGAACTCTGTAAATACCGAGGTTTTTTATTTTCCGAACAAAATATTTTTTTTTTTTTTGGTTTAATTCAGATGATTTTTCTTCTTTACGGGGTTCCAGTTGTCCTGAACCAGAAATTCACTTTTGTTTTCGTTTTAATTTCTGTTTACATGGGGTTTACTTCCGTAACACGAAGTCCATTTTTCTATTTCTGATCTCTGTTTACGGGTTTATTTCCGAACAGAAATCCATTTTTTTTTTTTTGTTTTTAACTTTTCTGATTCCTGTTGTTTTTCTCCGGGTTTCACTTCCGAACGAGAACTCCTTTTCTTGTTTCGGTTTTACTTCCGAACAAACATTCCACCTTTTCTTTGACTCTTCTGTATTTCTTTTTTATAACGGGTGTTCAGTTTGCCGATCGAAAATTCCCTTTGTTTTCTTCGTTCCAATTTCTGTTACACACGGGTTTACTTCAGAACAGAACTCCATTTTCCTTTGTTAATGATCATCTGTTTACGAGAGTTTATTTCCGACAGAAATGCTTTTTTTTTACTTTTCTGATTCCTGTTTTCCGGGTTTCACTTCCGAACAGAAATCCCTTTTTCTTGTTTTACGGGTTTTTTCTTGGCGAAACAAAAATCCA
Organism: Artemia sinica; assembly: GCA_027921565.1. Classification (NCBI taxonomy): domain Eukaryota; kingdom Metazoa; phylum Arthropoda; class Branchiopoda; order Anostraca; family Artemiidae; genus Artemia; species Artemia sinica. Next base: position 799,488 of record JAPEVW010000026.1, on the reverse strand, counting down.
ATTTTCTTTTACTTTTCTGATTTCTGTTTTACGGGTTTCAGTTTCCGATACAGAAATTCACTTTTTGTTTTCGTTTCTAATTTTTTTTGTTTACGGGTTTACTTCCGAACGATCAGAGGTCCATTTCTCAATTTCTATCTCCTGTTTACGGGTTTATTTTTTCCAAACAGTCAAATTATAAAATTTTTTTTTACTTTTCTGATTTCTTTGTTTACCGGTTCAGTTCCAAACAGAAATTCATCTTTTTGTTCGTTTCGTATCTAATTTCTGTTTACTTGGTTTACTTCCGAACAACAGTCCATTTCTCTATTTCCTGAATTCTGCTGTAGTACGGGTTTTTTTTCCGACAAAGAATATCTTTTTTTTTGGTTTTTAATTCTCTGGATTTCTCTCTTTACGGGTTCCTGTTCTTAACAGAAATTCACTTTTTGTTTTTCGTTTTCTACATTTCTGTTTACGAGTATACTTCCGAACAGGAAGTCCTATTTTTTTCTGATCTCTGTTTAACGGGTTTTATTTCCGAACTGAAATTCCCCTTTTTTTTTTCTTTGTCTCTGTTTACGGATTTTATTTTCAGAACATATATTCCACCTTCCTTTTCTTTCTTTCTCTCTCTCTTGTTCTTTTTTTGGTGGCTCCTTTCTTGTTTTCATTCACGTTTCGAGTTCTAATCCAGGCTTCTTTGCGATTTTTTTTTAAAAAAGACATCTATGAAGTTAAGCCCATTTAATTTTACCTTTGCGGCCTGGCGGACAACAAGGAGACGAACAAAACAATCCCAGGGAAGCATGAGCTGCAAAGGACTTGACTCTTTTCCCTACCACAGGGCAAGGTCCCAAGAAATCAAACATAGCTTATGACCAGGGGAAGAATGCTATAAACAACGTCAAGATGGACCATGACTGTATTGATAGTCATTGCTAGAAGCCCTTCGCAGCATTCAGTAGTTCAGTCGACAAAGCCTTGGTGGAAAAACAACAGAAAGCATTAGGAGAAGCTTTTCCATTGTAGAGCGGAAGCTGAACGAAGAAACCAGCTGCCTTTATTACAATCACCTGAAGAAGGAGATTTGCAGACAAGACCGAGAGGCTGTATAAACTAGCATTCGGACTCTCACTGAGTCACCTGAGAGCCATGACCTTCCAATATGGCCCCCCACTATGAAAAGGGTGAGGACTATACTCGTGACTGGACCGTGAGATGCTACTTGGAAGATTGTTGGCAAGAACTGTGACTACTGCCTGCAATTTACTCAATCAAAGCCGCGTGGGTGAAACCCATGCTTGCAAGCAAACCCCCCATGGAAGGCCCTGTCAGGCTTATACAATCCTAAGCCAAACTGTCCAAAGCTAGCCCGACTTTCGACGAGGTCATCAAACAGGAATTCTCAAGAAATTTCCATGTCAATAGCGAGAACTTTTTATCCGACGTTTACGGGGGACATGCTAGCGAACGCTCAGGCGAGTCTTATATACAGAATATACGGGGAGCTACCTGACTACCACATCCAAAAAAAAAGGCTCACGTTTTGAGAAGTTGATGAATGGAAATCAAAGAACGGCAAGAAACCCCACACCTGACCATATCTTTTAGATAGGTCCTAGAAAAAAATTTGTAGTGGAGCATGTTTCATTACAACTGCTAACCACAGACCTTAGGGTTTTCTTATGTCAGAGTGGTGCAAAAAACCCCCTGGGAGAATGCATCAGAAAGGCCAATGACTGGGACACGTCCTCTACGACCCATTAAAGAAGGAGGTAGCTCGAACAAAGGGACCTCTCACCAAACTTCAACAGATTCCTGGTCTGGAAGACAAACCACACCCAACCCTTACCAAAACGTTTGCTATTTACCATCCTAACTCAACGTCAGATACAGACAGAGAGGAATCCAGGGGAGGCATAACGCTAAACCCAAAGACCCAAAAAAGTAAGGGTAAATGCATCTAACCTCGTGGAGAAGCTATATCAACGCCCATCCCTTGATACGTTTTGTCAAGGCCTCGCTGCAAATGGGCAAATGCTACCCCTTTAGTGGTTGACTCAGGATGGTGAATTTCCCATGATGAAACCCAGAACGGGTGTCCAAGGGAGTTTAACCCCATCCCTGGGAAAAACCTGTTAAGTATGTTTTTTTTCGGCGGAAGGCCGCAAAATAGAAATGGTGCCGTTGGACTTCTGAGAATGTGCCGTTGATACCTCATATGGATCGCGCAGGAAGAATTCTTGAAGAACGGATTTGAAACAGGTATGGTGTAAAAACATTACCCCAAAACAATTTTACATGGAAGAAATTTTCCGAGATATTTGAAAGAGAACGTGCTTCCGATTAATGTCCAGGATCTACCCGAAGCAAAAATGTTATCAATGACAAACCGCAAGATGTTTTCAAGCTCAGGACAAATGATTTCTTAGACAGAGGTCACTAACCCTGCCTCATTTTGTCTGCCATAGATCAGTCTGACCCCAACAACAAGGGACTGATTTCAGACACAACAATCTAAGCTGGAAATCTGGGTTCTGATCCGGAATTAGTCAGTAACATAGCAACCTGCAGGGAACGCCAAAACAACCAGATCTGGAGCACTTTCTCAGCTCCAAGAAAAGGACCCAACTTTGAATTTTGTGAGGGAGAAAGCATTGCGAGAAATTGATGGCTCTTCCTCAGCAATTTTTAATCCAAGACGGAATTTATTACCTTCTTTGGACTGATCATCTTGGTAGAACAAAAAAAAACCGCTTATTGTTCCCGGTGAGTATAGATCACAGATTATCAAGATAGGTCATGACAACGTGACGAGTGGTCATTTAGGCAAGGCAAGGACCACTGACAACATCCTATGTCGTTTTTGGTGGCCCAGAATTTGCAAAGACATCGGTAGTTACATCAAGTCATGCACAGCTTGTCAAATGACCGCCAGACGCAAACCAAAGGAAAAGGTACCCCTTAGGCCTCTTCCCACCATAATTAAGCCATTCTCGAGAATTGTCATGGATATAGTTGGACCCTTACCTAAAAGCTCCGCAGGTCATCGGTGGCATCTAGTTATTACTGACTACGGATCTAGATATCCTGAAGCTATACCACTGTTGTCAACAAAACCACACGTTATTGCAGATGAAGTTGCCAATTTTGTCTCGCGTTATGGAATTCCCGACGAAATCTTGACAGATCAAGGAAATCAGTTCTTGTCTTCTGTCTTAAAGAACTTGTACCAGGTACTGAATATAAAACCAATAAGGACAAGTCCATACCACTCAGAGACGGATGGAGAAACTGAAAGGTTCAACGGGACTCTAATATCCATGCTTCGCAAACACGTAGGGACATCAACTAACGACTGGCACAAGTTTATACCATTCTCACTATTTTGCATATCGAGAAACAACGTATCCATGTATGGGGTATAGCCCATATGAGGTACTATACGGATGGAATCCTCGCGGGGTCCTGGACCTAATGTAAGAAGAGTGGGAAGATATGACGGGGGAAGACCCAATAACTATTGCAGAATATATTCGACATATACGCGTGTGATTATCGGAAATATGCGGTTTTGCCACAATAACAAAAGCAACTGAGGCAGCAAAAATGAAGCGGTACTACGACCGAGCAACGAAGCCAAGGACCTTGTCCATCGGTGACCAAGTTCTACTTTGATTACCGGACGGAAGTAATAAACTGAATGTCCGTTGGCAAGGACCATTCAAGGTGCTGCGTATTATTTCGCCAGTCGACTATGAAATAGAGCTTCGAGACTCAAGAAAAAAGGAAGCAATCTATCACATCAACCCCTTAAGGAAGTTTGAGGAAAGAGATGAAAGATAGCAATGAAATTTTCGTCTCAATGGTCAATGAAGAAGAAGAAAAACACAGTTGCCATTCAAAACTACGAAAAAGAGGAATATGAAGTAATGCCGGATATAAACCCTGCCTTGCCAAACGAGATGAGGGAATACAAATGTAAGACACGAAATACACACTGGAACCCATCATCCCATTTGAGTTCCATCGTATCGTATGCCACAGTTTCAGAGGGAAGTGCTGAAAACAAGAAATGAAAAAAATGTTACAAGATGGTGTTATCGAACCTTCACATAGCGAATGGTCGTCCCCTCTAGTTCTCGTGAAAAAAAGGACGGTGAATGGAGGTTTTGCATTGACTATTGGCAAGAAAATGCTATACCTAAATTCGACGCCTATCCCATGCCGCGCATTGATCAAATATTGGAAAAGTTCCGGACTGCACAGTTTTCTTAGACTAGCCTCGATAATAGACTTCCGAAAAGGATAAAAAATACTGGCAAGTCAAGATGGCAAGTAGTTCGGTCGATGAGAAAACTGCATTGTCGACTCCATTTGGTTATTACCAGTTCACACTTTAGCAGAGCACCTGAAACACCTGAGTGAAGTCTTAAAACGTCTGAACAAGGTGAGCCTAAAAATCAATACCAGGAAGAGTAGGTTTGGTTATACCAAAGTAGAATATTTTGGGACACACAGTGGGGAAGGTACGTTCAGTCCAGTACTGAATAAAGTACAAGCAATAAAGCATTCCAGCGCCCAGCCACCAAGAAAGTGCTGAGAACCTTCCTTGGAATGACCAATTATTACTCTCGGTTCATCAAGGGGTATGCCAAACTCACAAGGGAACTCAGTGCACTAACCAGGAAACAAGCACCTGACATTTTACCTTGAGAGCCTAAACACCAAGTCTTGTTCGAAGAACTGAAATGCAGACTTACATCATACTCAGTTTTGTGTCCTCCTGGCTTTTCTATTACTCTCTTCTTGCAAACAGACGCTTCCGACATAGCAATTGGAGCCACGCTGTCCCTGTTCTTCAGTGATGGAGAACATCCAATTTGCTACCTGTCGATAAAACTGCTGGACAGAGAGACTCGATATGTGACGATAGAGAAGGAGTGTCTTGCAGTGGTTTGGGCCCTCTCACGAGTCCGCTACTACCTATATGGGTGAAATTTTGAGGTAGTAACGGACCACAATCCCTTGGCATTGCTAAACTCTGTGAGAGGCAGTAACCATCACCTTGAAAGATGGGCTCTGTCTCTTAAAGAATATAGTTTCACAATCCACGCAAGACCACGGAAATTAAATGGTAACGCGGACGCCCTCTCGTGCCTCTAAGTAGCAGGAGTTGCTCTGTATGTAAATATGTGTGTTAATTTTATTCTTTTTTAGATGGCAGACGATGCAGAAATCATCCTGTTGGAAGACAGGGACGTTCAAATAGACGAGATATTTGCTAAGCTTATTGGCATCGCCGAGGGTTTTTACGAGAACTTTGAGGACCTTCCGAAACTCGCGCCAATCGGGAAAGCATCTGGCACCATTGGGGAGCTCTGACCAACCATATCGGCCGTGAACAACGCTACCGAGATCCAATTTCTGACACCAACGAAGTCAAAAAATAAAATGTCCAGGGGCAGCTGTACGGAGGAAACAGCGCGAGTCCTTTAGAAAAATGTTTGACTACACTCCTCCTGCTCCCCCTCTACTAACTGTAGCGACAAAACGAAATGGTTTTCACCAATAACGATGGCGAAAGAATCATAATCCCAGCGCCAACAAAGCTATCGAATAATATGCTCGCCAAGTTTACCGCAACACAAACCTCTGAAGCTTTACAAACTCCGAGGAAAGGGAGGAATTTATGTACCAATTAACGGCTAACATGACCTTTCCAATGGGCTGAACTCAAATGTACCAATTGATGGCTTACTTGACCTGTTGCTTGGGCTGACGTCACAGAAGTGTGCACGCCGAATGAAGAAGGAATTAATTGATAGTATATAAGCAAGTGTTGTAAATATTATTGTTAGTTGAATTCTGACTACGGATTAAAACGGTTCATAATACCTTTTTACTTACTTTATAATAAATGCCTGAAAATCACAGCTTTTGGTTGAATAAATCTTGTACACGCTTCTGATTTTGAATAATTGTTTTCCCACTTCTTTCAAGAAAGTTTTTGATGAGATATGTGTAGAACGCATATGGTAGACTAAGAGGATCAAAAAACTGCCATATTCTTCGTTGTTTGAAAGACGCATAGCCAATGCTCACCTGAACAGTCGTTGGAATACCATTGGCAATGATAATGGTATTGTTAGCAGTACGAATATATTCAAGGAAATGTTGAAAGAAATCCGAGGGTATCCAATAGGATTTGTATTTGGACATATATTGATCCATGTTGAATACATAGATTATTTGATTGATGTTCATTTTACCAAGTCTAATAGAGAACACTACTGTCGGGGGTTATTTCCCAATAGGTTTCAAATTGATTGAGTGAGATTAATGTTACACTCTCGTCAATAGCTTGGCAAAGGCACACTCTAAACGTACAGTGCCTGTTCAGAAAAACTCATATCTTGAGTACCAGACAAGTTCAAAACAATTACACCATGACTTTTTGCGAACATTGCATCGATTATACCATTTTCATATAGTTGAGAATCTAGATCCAGTGATTGCATTGTCAATTAACATAGGGTCCTATAGGATTTATTAAAGAATAAATTTTAGATAGGAATTCCATTTACTTTACATACAAGAGAGGAAAGATCAAACAGTTCGAATTCATGTGGAGAACTTGTCTATAGTCCTATGGCACTGACACTTTTTACAAAAGCCAAAGCAAGTTTTGAAGGAATTTCACCATTGTAAATGAAGAATCGCTGAAGGTACTTGAAACAGTTGCAATATGGCGTGGATTGGTGACTGTGTAAGAAACGAGCTGTTTAATATTATTTATAGAGGCTTTTAATTTTTTAATTGTTAAAGCAACAGAACTCATAACGCGTTGTTTTGTACATGAAGTATTGCCGAGATGATATTTACATTTGCGTCGGGTGATGCATCAAGTGATTTTATTAACATGAAATTCAACGGAGCGAGTTGTAACTTTATTTCAATTTTATCATTGGGAGGCATTCACTGAGATATATTAAAACATTCGCCAGACCTCTCAATTTCTTATAGGACTTTGGAGTCATTAACGTGAATTGTATGTAGCTTGCATAGTGTTGATTGAGTGTTGCTAGTGCTCACCCCAATTTTCCATTTATGTAGACACATATTTGTTTAAACAAATTGTTTAGTATACCATTTTCATAGGATAATCTATTGGTAGCGGTGGCAGCTAGATTGTCAGACTTTTTCCTCGCCACAACTTTAAATCAATGAATGTGGACAATAAATCAATGAAGTAGTCTTCATTGGAATAAATTTGAAAATGTATGTTTTCAGAGAATGGTTGTTGTGGATAGAATTTTCCACAGTATCCTTGTTTTACACTGAAATCTACAACTTCTAGACTTTCAGAGATGTGTTGACAGTGGGATGAGATTCCTTGTGGGGTAGGTATGTCATTTCAGTCTAGGAAAAGAAATCCTTTTTCGATCTAAATATTTTTCTTCTTGGTTTCTTTTTCTTATTCTTCTTTGACAGGAGTGATGTCTTTCGTTTCCAACCTGACTAAAGACTGATGAGGTGTTTCTCGAGCTTTTTAAACATTTTCCACTTTGTCGTAAATTTCAATTGCTCACCAAGGGATCTTGCGCTGGACCTGAGATTTTGTAAAAAACACTTTCGTTAAAACTTTGCCATCCCCCCCAATCGCGTGGTGTAGAGGATGCAGAATCCGCGAAAATCGGAGCAATATATTTTTTAGCCAGAAGTAGTGCAGAGAGAAACATCTTAGCACAACAACTGCCAAGACCATAGCCTGATATTGACGAATGACCTTTGTAATAGTCCATCCCATGACCCAATTGTCGTGGTTGGAGAGTAATATCATAGCAACCAATGTCAGGACAAAACAAATATATTTTTTCTATTAGCTATCTCGTTGTTAGTTGTTGTTGAATGGGTCGAAAATGAAATGTAATCCAGCCAAACCTTTTGTTATTGCTAGAGGATCACCTTATTCACTTCTTAGTACTAACTGACAGAGTTCCAAATATGAAGTGTTTACAGGAACATACTGAAGATGCCTTATATCATAGTAATGAACATGTTCATGGGTGGTTTTTCATTCAAGCGGCAATAAAATGAACTATACAACTGTCCGATGCAAACACGTAGGAGGGGATATTTGAATTACCAATTCTTAATGTTTCAACAAAGAACGCATAAAGACTATACAACTGTGCGATCCAAAATTGGTGGATAGTCTCCAAAAAAAACACGATTCATCCCGCTGACAGTTCCAGCATTTTTACAATTTATTATATTCTGTTTAAAGCCAAGAAAATATCTCATATTATCATTGAGATGAATCAGTTCATTGTCAACGGTGAGCTAATGTAAATCTTGCCATGTTCCATTGAATAATTAAATTGGAATGTATCGGATTTTCTTACGGGCAGAGATTTTTTTTACTGATTGTACGACACAAATCAGTCATACTACCAAATTCTTGGTGACATGGAAATATTTACTAGATTTAAGTGCTTCTGCCCATTAATACTCGACAAAGAGTGACCAATCGAATTGTATAACTTTTATCTCATACGCACGATCTTGTCTCAATGATATTCTTGAGAATACAATCGAAAAGATCAACTTCCTACTTTCCATCGTTGAATTTGATGACGGTGATATTTGTCCAAAATATCACTTGTTTTTTCAAATCATTGTAGAGGGGGTCAGAGACGTTGGACACAAGCGTCACATATAAATCATTGGGCAATTATATGCGTCCTCAGCGGATATCAACGAATCACAATCAGAGTTGTATCCTAGCCAACGAACAAGCAACTATTTCTTGCCCCTGAGAGTACGAGTCTTTAATATCTTTTCAATCTGTTACTTTTCAGTGTTTTTAAATTTTCTTAATTCATAATCATAGAAACTGTGAAGAATCTCATCATATTTCATGTCACGTAGACGATACGTTATGGGTGTAGTGTCTAGGATTTTAGAGACTTTTAAAAGTTCAGTGGGCCATAAATAGTTACCCTTTTCAAAAACATTAGTAGTTCGATTGATTCGAACAGTATCACCAACATTGAATTTCTTCTTTTTCTTCACTTCCTTCCCACCACCATTCTCATTGGAATATTCTTTAAGAAAACTGTCAAGTGTATTGTCGCCACCACCTCGATGAACTTCCATAGGGTTAGAGTTGGACAAGGAACGATGAGGACGTTGAATAAAATCTACATGATCTTATCCAAATTATGAATAAAAGCAGCAGTATTTTTCGATGTGTAATATCTTGAAATTAAAAGTCAAATAGTTCTTATCAATCGTTCTGCCAATGCTGCCTTTATTGGACTCTGACTATGATAGAGCATTGTATTATATTTCAATAGAACCTTTTTCACATGAGGATTAATTTCAAACAGAAAAGACTGCGTTGGCTTAGTCATGTCCTTAGAAGACCCAATGATTGTATCATAAGGCAAGTACTTCTAGCTACCCTGTTGCCAGATTGGTGCAGACGACCTGGTGGTCAAATGAATCATTGGTGGGCAACTGCCAAAAGTGACTTCGGCATAATTGGCAGATTTCGAAAGTTTGGCAGAAAGTGGAAGAGCTGCTCGCTCCGGGTTCCTGAAGAGTTGGCACTAGACCACGACAAATGGGAGTCAACAATACGTAGATTTCTAGATGATGGGTGAGGCGTTCACGTCTGATCCCGCAACAAGTACAAAATACAAGTTGACTCAATAATCAATTTAACCTTTAGTTTTCCATAATCTTGCTTTGATACAATTCCAGGATTACATTTCTCTTTGTTCTGATAATTCGCTGGTAGATGGAATCCTTGTGAACGTCACTTAGTGACGATGATACAAACGAAGACCTATAATTCGTGCTGAATTTCCAAGTATGCGGCTTCAAGTTTAGCTATTTCGGTCTCGTCATTCTGAGCATAAGAATAATACAGGAAGATGAGCATTTCAATGCAGGCAGACAGATGAGTATCTAGCCAGCCAAATGATGTGAACACAGCCCTACACAGGGGGCAAGCCCTTTGGTTTTGTTGATGTTGAAGGATGCAGGTTTCGCAGAATAGATGTCTACACGGTAGTCTAATTGGTTTAACAAATAACTCGAAGCAGATGCTGCAATACAGTTCTGAGAGCAAAAAAATTAACTTGTTCCCTCTTCCTTGAGTTCTTGAGCTTTTCCTGTTCTGAGTCCACAAAATCAATTTGATTCTTCCTTGAGTTCCTGAACTTTTCCTGTTCTGAGTCCAAAAAAGTGATATTGTTTTTTCCAGATTTGCCTCAGTATCTTGACGGCTTTGAAATTCCAATAAGGATATCTTTTTAAGTATTTCAAATATCTGTTTAAGTATTTCACATTCCCGCTCAATTTCCATTAAGGCTTCCACTTGATCATATATATCAGTTTCCTTCAACATTTTTACTT
>JAPEVW010000026.1:656578-784078 GCA_027921565.1 Artemia sinica | reverse complement strand
ATGACAAAAATTTCAATAAAAACCTTATATGCCCCCAGGATACAACTTATAACCCTTGCCCTAAGGGCTTTTAGGGGGTTATCATCCTCAAAGACCTAATTTGCAGAACTTTCAAGTACGTTGAAATAAATGGCTATCTCAAAATTTTGATCGGATGTGTTTGGATAAATGGTGGGCGTGGAAGGGGTGATAGTTGCCTACTAATCATTTTCGACTATTAAAAAGGGCACTAGCCCTTTCAATTTCCAATCAAATAAGCCCCTTTTGAAGTTTCTACGACAACCTTTTCTATGAAAACCTTATATGACCCCAGGGCATAACTTATAACCCTTTCCCTGAGGGCTAAGGGGGAGGGGGGGTTGTTCATCCCCATGGCATGACTTAGAACCCTTGTCCTGAGGTCTGTGGGGAGGGGGGTGGGGGGTTGTCATCCTTAAAGACCTAATATCCAAAACTTTCAACTACGTTGAACAAAATGGCTATCTAAAAGTTTTGATTGTATGTTTTTGGGGGAAAGTTGGGCGTGAAAGGGGGGTTACTTGCCCTCCAATCACTTTCGACTATTAAAAAGGGCACTAGCCCTTTCAATTTTCAATCGAATACGCCCTTTTTCAAGTTTCTACGACAAAACTTTCAATAAAAACCTTATATGCCCCCAGGGTACAACTTATAACCCTTGCCCTAAGGGCTTTGAGGGGGTTATCATCCTCAAAGATCTAATTTTCCAGAACTTTCAACTACGTTGAACAAAATGGTTATCTCAAAAATGTTGACTGGACGTGTTTGGGGAAAAGGTGGGCATGAGAGTGGGGTTAGTTGTCCTCCAATCACTTTCGACTATTAAAATGGGCACTAGCCCTTTCAATTTCCACTCGAATGAGCCTTTTTTGAAGTTTCTACGACAACACTTTCTATAAAAATATTAAATGCCCCCAGGGCATAACTTACAACCCTTGTTCTGAGGGCTGTGGGGGAGTGTCCTCTTCAAAAACATAATTTTTATTTGGAAATCAACTACGTTGAACAAATGGCTATTAAAAATTTTGATTGGATGTGTTTGGGGAAATGGTGGGCGTGGAAGTGGTGTTAGTTGCCTTCCAATCACTTTTGACTATTAAAAAGGCCACTAGGCAATCCAATTTCCAATCGAATGAGCCCTTTTTGAAGTTTCGACGACAACTTCTTCGATATGAAGTGCCCTGGTCTAGAATAACAAAATAATACATTGTGCCAACATCATTCTTTACTTAGGCAGCGCGATTGCGCTGCCTGTGATAAAAGTTGTTTAAACTGTTTTTGCTCCGCACCCACGGCCGGCCTGGGGAGATGAGGGGTATCCGGCCTTTGGCTGGCTACCACCAGCGGTTGCCGTGCCCTTTCGGGTGGGATAATTTCTATTTATGATAAGTGATACTTTGTAGTACCTTTTAATTGTAAATAAACATGTATTATTGTTTTGAATTTATTTTTTGTAGTGCCCTTTATTTGTAAATACAAAAACATTTATTATTTCTTTTGAAGTGCCTTTTATTTTTAAATATAAAACATGTATTATTCTCTAAAAATTTATTGTTCTCGAATCATATTAGGGAATTACTATTATTTATTCAAGGGACAGATGCATTCTACAGTCAGTTGTATTTTGACATTGCAAGGGACTATATACCAATCTAAAACTACATTTAGATCGTTTCTTTGTGGACTATCAATGTCTGGCAAAACAAAACTTTTCACAAAAATAATTAAAATTCATGATAAAATATTAATACTCTAAGCCGTTCTTATGATACTGCTGATTTGCCGTTTTGACAGCCTGCACACACATACTCTATTTCAATTTTATTTACACCCCTCAATATTCCTGACTATTTTTCCTTAATACCTTTAGCCTTAATAGAAGTATTACTAGCAGAAGAAACAAGTAGTTTTAGTATGTAACTAGTATGTTTTTAGTTGGTTCAACATCTACCCCAACATGCCCTAACAGTTTTGAATTAATAGTCTAAGTTGTTTCTGGGGGTAAAGTTTTACACCATAAAAACCTGCATTGACGTAAAGTGTTTTGATTTAGTTCTAGATTGTCTTCAAAATACCCTGAAAGTCGTACGAACAGTATTAGTTACAGTAGTAACGATTGTCGTGGCATTGGTCTTAGTAGAACCTGTTGTAGTAGTAGCAGTATGGACATAACACCTTTGGTTAGTTTAACATCCTCCTGTACAAGCCTTGATATTTTCAACTTAATACAACAGGCAGTTCTTAGAATATTTCTAATATGCCATTTTGACAACCTACACGCAAGAATTAAGTTTTGATTTAGTTCAACATCTCCTTAAACATTCCCTGAAAGCTTAACTATGATACTCTTTGTCTCAGTAGAAATAGTTGTAATAGTAGTAGTAATAGCAAAAGTAGTAGCAGTAGGTAAAGTGTTTCTTTTGAGTTGTTTGCCTCTCAACAGGCTTGAAAGTTTTTATTTTCTGCTTTAACTCTTCCTCTGAAATTACTATTACATCCTATTTGGTGACGGGAATGCAAAAACGGGTTTTAATTTAACTGAAACTACTCCTGAATGTTCCCTGAAAATTTCACTTAATACAGTTAGTCTCAATAATAGCAGTAGCAGTAGTAATAATAGTAGTAGTAGCAGAGTAGTAGCATAGATTTTGCTATTTGCTGGTACACCCTTTTGACAACATAAATGTTCCTAAACACAAGCTGAAAGTTTCCTTTTAATGGTGGACGGTGTTTACCTTCCCGACAATTACCCCCCCCCCCCCCCCCGGAAAATACCCCTCTCGGAAAACTTCCCCAGAAAATCTCCCCTCCCCCTGTTGAGGAAAATACCCCCCGTGGAAAATACCTCCCTGGAAAATACCCCTCCCAGAAAATACTCCCCCATGGAAAATAAGACTTTCCAAATTTGAGAATTTTATTTGAGTTTTTTTTTCCGTAGGGGAAAATTGGATTTTATAAAAGTAAAAATTGGAAAACATTTTGTGTGAATTTTTTAAATTGTTTATATAATCATTTAAAATTCGTTAAAGTTGTTATTTAAAAACAGAAGTTAATACAGTTTTTGACATTTCTTTATAGAAAAATAATTATAAATTAAACTATCAGATTGGAAAGAATTGAAGAAAGAAGAACCTCCGTCCAATTTTGTTTCTAATTAACAATTTTTGAAAGCTGATTAGACTTGCATCTGCCCGCAGGAATCAGCTGAAATACTTATCGAAATAGGTTAGCTCTAATATAAACGGTACCTAATTTATTTGCAATGCCTGTCAGTGATGCAAAACGTGGTACAATTGAACCATTTTGGTACATTTCACCTCTACTGGTACAATTTAGTACAATTCCACAAAATATGGTAGAATTTAGTATTTTTGTACCTATGTTTGTATTCTTTCATCTACGAATATATTTTATTTCACCCTGATCTGTTCAGCATAGTCAAAGCAGTCACCTATTTTTTCTTTTTTTGTAAACAAACACTCCACTTCCGGCGTCCAAAGGTCCACAAAAACATCCTTCTGTGTATCAAGTCCACTGTATAAAGATATATAACAGTAAGCTTAAGGCTGATGATTTTCAGAGCTTCATTCTCGGTGCGCACAAAACACTTCCTCCCACTTACTCTTTCATATATATATATATATATATATATATATATATATATATATATATATATATATATATATATATATATCCTTATATATATATATATATATATATATATATATATATATATATATATATATATATATATATATATATATATATATATATATCTATATATATATATATATATATATATATATATATATATATATATATATATATATATATTATATATATATATATATATATATATATATATATATATATATATATATATGTATATATATATATATATATATATATATATATATATATATATATATATATATATATATATATATATATATATATATATATATATATATATATATATGCATATATATATATATATATATATATATATATATATATATAATATATATATATATATATATATATATATATATATATATATATATATATATATGCATATATAATATATATAATAAAATATTTGTAGATGAAAGAATACAAACATAGGTACAAAAATACTGAATTGTACCACATTGTACCATAATTTTGTAAAATGTACCATATTTTGTAGAATTGTACTAAATTGTACCAGTAGAGGTGAAATCAAAGTATAATCACCTACGGAACAAGTACTGACAAAACTCTCCAAAAGTGACCCCGCGTACCTCAGCACCTCTAGACACAAAGTGCTGTACTACTTAATCGCTCCGAGCCAAAGTACTTTGCTACGAGCCAATAAATTATGCTAGAGCGTGATTCAGGCGACGAGTGACCGGGAAAGTCGTATTGAATTGTGTAACTACGGTATTTAGTTGCCAGGTTCGCATAGGTATGGAATCGTCTCCGGAGACGCGGACAAAGGGTCACTTTTTTGTGTGGAGAGAATAGGTTTTGTCAGTACTTGTTCCGTAGGTGATTATACTTTGGGAGAAATGTACCAAAATGGTACAATTGTACCACGTTTGGCATCACTGGCAGTCATTGTAAATAAATAAGGTACCGTGTCTATAAGAGCTAGCCTATTTCGATAAGTATTTATGCTGATTCCTGCGGGCGGAATTAACCACCAGCAAGTCTAATCAGCTTTCAAAAATTTTTAATTGTATTCAGAAGCAGAAACAAGGTTTTTCTCTCTTCAATTATTTCCGATCTGATAGTTTAATTTATAATTATTTTTCTATAAAGAAATGTCAAAAATCATATTAATTTCATTTTTTGTATAACAACTTTAACGAATTTCAAATGATTATATAAACAATGTAAAAATTCACAAAATGTTCTTCAATTTTTAATTTTATAAAATCCAATTTTATAATTTGTGAAAATTAAAAGAATTATTACCAACTACCTAACAACCATAAAAGCGAGTTATTCGCCAATATCCACGATTTGCACAAAACCCAAAAAAACATGAACTGCCATCGACGGATACTAGCGAACAACTGACAAAGGAAAGGAATCAATTCATTCACTCGAAAAAAAAACAAAACGGACCAGTAATTAAATAAGTTGGAAAACAATGTCATTTAATTTCGGATTTTAATTCTTTTGATTTTTTGGCTTTTATTGATACATCGTTTCGTTTCGCGCTGAAGAAGAGAGGCGTTTGTCCTATCGAAATATTCGCTTTGTTTTTTTCAGTATCTTCATTTGGCCTATAAAAACCCCATTTTTGCTCGTTTTTCTTTCTTTATGTGATGTCAGGCCAATGTGGTTTAAGAAATTATAATAATCCAGCTAGCAGTAGTAGTACTAGTACTACTAATACCACAACTATTGGTACTAATACCATTAAGGCTAATTGTATTAAAGTAAAATTTTAAGGGTCTGTTGAGGGGCATGTTGGGTTAAATCAAAACACAAAAAGTACAAGTAGGTTATCAAAAAGACGGATCAGCAATGTACCAGAAACAGCCTAAAGTATTAATTTAAAACTATCCGGGCATGAGGAATAAATTTGTTGAATTAGGCCAAAAAAGCATATGTAAATACTACACTGCTACTACTACTGCTATTGTTGCTATTACCACCCCCAAAGTTCCCGCTATCATGTCTGCTGCTAGGAATAATAATTCTCATCATCCTTTTATTTATAATACGCTCGGCCCCCTCATTGACAAAAAGTCAAGCTTTAAACTAAAGGATGGGAGTGTTGAAAGGGAAGCCCATTCATATATTGATTAATATCTTTTGGCTTAAAGCTCAATTTCGCTCTTTGCTTTTGTATGAAATAACTTGTTTTTGTTTATTTAAAATTTCATTAATTTTAATAGCATACCATTTCTGAACGAAATGCTAGAGGCACTACAATCCCCTTAAACACGACTCTTTAAGTCAAAACTTAACTTTTGCGCAGCAATAACTCAAGAAAACGTAAAGTCGTTACGGCATCTGAGAAATTAACACTTCATATCCCTTTATTTAGATGAATTCTAAATAAGGGTGCTGCAGGATCATAACTACCTTTTTGTTGTAAAAAAATATTTCTTGCATTTATTTCAAAACTTAAAAACTTTATTTTAAAAAAAAAACACATCGAAATGTGTGTATATATATATATTTTTGCTAGGTTTTTACGTGTTTTACAAAATTTTACGGGGTAGACTAAGGGGTAGACTAAGGTGTTTGACCCCCCCCCCTCTAGAAAGGACTTAGCAGACATGCTGGCAGAGAATTTTCAAACCCAATTTCGTACGTATAAAATTGTATATGAGAATCTTAAGGTGGTTTGTTGATACGGTCATTTGTGACAGCTGGCTGCTTTTCTGATCAGACGTCAGACTTTTGAGCTCAAGAAGAGACAAACAGATGATTTTGCGAGCTTTTTGTCTGAAGTAGCTGTAGGGCTGTATGCGGCAGCTCGTGCGATGCCGTAACATAAACGTGGGAGACCTTCTGCAGACGCTGAAGCTAGTCCAATTCCAGTTCATAGCTCCAACAGAATTAGGCCAGCAATATCTGCTCAATCAGATGGAGTCTATCGCTGGCCGAGAAAATCTGAGAAACAGAGCTGTTGTAAAGAGTGCAAACCAGGTTATATAACCTTCGAGTGCAAAAAGTTTGACATGACTTTGTGCCTTATCGCCAAAAAACAACTGCTTCAAGGCCTTTTGCGCAAAGTAAAAATTCCCTATTTTTGTGTATCTAAAAAGGTTAATGTTGTATTTTAACCACATAAGGAAGAATGTCCCCTAGCAATATCAAAAGGTTTGGCTGTGATTGTATGCCATTTTGGACCCCACTAAATCTGGCTAGAAAATATATTGTACCAGCTGCGACAGATTTTGCATCCTCTACACTATACGATTGAAGCTCTGGCAAGGATTAAAAAAAAAAGTACTTCGAAAAACCTAAGGTCCAGCGCGCGAACCCTTGGTGAACAATTGAAATCTCAACTAAATGGAAAAGGTTTAAAAGGTCGAGAAACAGTGCACCACTCATCAGTCTCTACTCAGGTCAGAAACCAAAGACATTACCCTTGTCAAAGAAAAGAAGGAAAAAGACGACACGTACAGTAAACAGAAGAAGAAGCCCCAGGAAGAGAATTGTTAGATCGAAACTGGATTTCTTTTCATAGACTGAACAATGGCATATCTACCGCAAAAGGATTGCCAACCTTCAATCTCTTCATCTTTAAATCTATTCAATGCAGAAAATGTTGATGTGAATGTTGAGTGAAGTGAGACCATGCACCATGAACACCAGTCAAATAATCAGTATATTTAATATGGACCCCTACATGTCCAAGTACAGATCCTATTGTCTACCCTCGGACTTCCTTGGAAAAATTCAAAGTGCAAACAATACCCTAATAAATTGTTAATAGCAGTCCGTCGACTGTGAATACCGGCCATTGGTTGTGCATCTTTCAAACAATGAAGACGATTGAATTTTTGATCCTCTCGGCCTACCCTCTACACTCCACACAACAACCACTATATTGAAAGCAGTTGGAAAAACTGTTATTCAAAATCGGAAGAGCGTGCAGGATCTGACGACTAAATGTTGCGGTTTTTCATGCGCTACTATATTTCATCTTCAGATGTCGCGGCTATAATTACAAGCAGTTTCTCATAATTTACGTAGCCAATACACGTCTGAACGACTTTATGATTGAAAAATATCCTCTCAGACCTGTATAATATTGCTTTTAGTGCCCTACGAGTAAAGTGCTTAAAAAATGTATGTGAATTTGTTTATTAATAAAAAAAAAAATGTATATATACAACAACAATATCTTTATTCTTCACTTTAGATTTCTTCTTCTTCGGTGTATAGGCAACTGTCGAGAACTACTAATACTGGTAGATCATTTGAATTCACTGTATATTGATCTTGATTGGCAGCAAAGTCAGGGTCACATTTTCTTCAGTACAATGTAACTTCAATCTTATCGTATCTCTTTGTATAGTCAATGATACTATTTGCATTCATATTGGGAAATTCACGTGTTTCAATTTGTCTATTTGAAGCAATAATAATTGAGAAGTGCCTGAGTTTTCAAACACCTTTGGTCCTCAGTTTTATTGATTATGAGCAAGCGTTTGATTCTGTTGATAGATGAGCTTTAGTAAAGGTTTTATCCTTTTATGGTATACCAGACAAATACATTAAAGTGATTAGTGCTATGTACGAGAATAACACTGCTGCGGTTAAGGTAGGAAATGAGGTTAGCAGCTGGTTTTGTATTAAATCAGGAGTTAAGCAGGGCTGTGTTCTGTCCCCCTTTATGTGGATTGTTTTGATGGACTTTGTTTTTTTAAGGAGCACAGGAAAGGCAATGGGAGACTACGGAATAAAATGGGAGGAAAAAGTCTTCTGGACTTGGATTATGCTGATGATTTAAGCATCCTAGATGAAAGTGTGAGCAAAATGAATGAAGTTTTAGAGGTTTTGCGAGTTCAGGATGCTAGAATTGGTTTGAAAATTAGTGTTAGAAAGACTTAGTCACTAAGGCTAGGAATAAGTGAAGATGAAAAAGGTGACGTTGGGTAATGAAAAAGATTGATCAGGTGAGCAGCTTCACTTACCTTGGTAGTATTATTAGTAAAGATGGTAGGAGCAGTGAAGATGTTAAAAATAGAATAGCCAAGGCTCAGGGTGTTTTTTCACAGTTAAAAAAAGTCTGGAAGAATAGGAAGATAAGTCTGCAAACCAAGATTAGAATATTAGAAGCTACAGTGATGGACAGTGGTCAAATATGGCTCTGAAGCATGGACGTTCCGAAAAGCGGATGAAGATTTGCTATATTGTAGCGATAAAAAGAATTTTATATTGTGGTAACGGAAGATTCGCTACTGTGGTGATAGAAATTTCTCCTATAGCGCCACTTATAGCGCTGGAGATTGTGTCAACTAGGCTAGCGCCGCTCTCAATTAATGAGAGAAAATTGAATATGTAGACATACAAATGTGGCTTCTTCTTTCTTGAGCTATCTGGAGATCAGATTCCTCTGGGAGCATTTACTTGGAGACTTGCGAACTAATTACCCACTATCGGACTAGACGCAGACATATAAACGAAACAAATACATACAAAAAGACAATAGATTTATTGAACTTACATGCTTAGTTGTACAGCAACGGGTTACTTCAATGACAATTATGGTGACCGAGATTATTTGCGGTACTAATCGTATCAGGTCTGACTTAAGATTCAAATTAAAAAAACACATTTACCCCACTCCCAAACGCAGTTCTTTCGTCCTGCGCTGTAGGGACTGCC
Organism: Artemia sinica; assembly: GCA_027921565.1. Taxonomy (NCBI): domain Eukaryota; kingdom Metazoa; phylum Arthropoda; class Branchiopoda; order Anostraca; family Artemiidae; genus Artemia; species Artemia sinica. The sequence continues at coordinate 774,718 of JAPEVW010000026.1, read as the reverse complement.
TGCCATTGGCTTACGTAGCCCAAGGACGCGAACCCTCGTCCAATAATACGTCTTAAATATTTTTGATGATTTAGGCGTTCACACGGTTCTTATCGTTTAAACTTCCTTAGAAATATTGTGCGTAGCACCTTTCTTATTGCTCACTGTCTTAGCGAAATCCAAAGACTGCAGTTTCTTTTCTTTGCTGATTAAGGACTTTTTCATTTTTGAAACTAGATTTAGCTTAATTATAGGAGTCAGAATTATCTTTAGAAAGAAGGAACTTTATTTAGTATTTCAAATACATCGTGTTTTTACTCCCGGTACATATCACCCTTCCCATCAATTAATGACGTCCCGTCATTAGTAACTGCTCGCCTTTGGGCTTTTTTAAATGTTCGCCATTTTATTAACTATTTTTTTTTTATATAATTATTTTTATATATATGTTATGGCTTAATCAGGAGTGCTAAAAATTTTCTCTATTACTTTTCTTATTTTATTCTACATCCCTATCTAAAATTCATCTACCGGAGAAGATTATTCATGGTTCTAGGCTAGTTACTATACTAAAGATTTTTTTTTTTTTTTTTTAATTCAATTTCTACAAGGCTTTTTTTTTTTTTTGATTTTGCTGTCTATATGGCATGCTACATTCTATCTACGCTACATTAAATGAATGACATGATAATACTACACCTAATTCTACTTGTGGTACATACATGAATGATTTATAACATACAATATTTGGTTCATCATATTCACTGATGACATTAAAACACTTTCACTATTGGGATTTTTGAATTGTCAAAGTTATTAGGAAGTACACACATGTAGCTTCACATCTATTCATCACCTTTCGTGTCCTTAGTGTACTACACCCTTTTGTTGTAAATTACTGTCCTTCACTCCTTTTGTCCTGGCGAAAAATTTCGAAGCACTTACGTTATGGTTCCTTCATGGAACAGTTCGAGTCTAGTTGTCTTTACACGGTAAGTTTTCCCCAATAGTCAACTGGGAAATGACCGTTAAATATCGTTCTAATAGTCAACTGAAAGAAATGATTCTCCCACTGCAGGTGTTGGTGTTTTTCTTCTCAGCATATCATTTTTTAGGATTTTAGAGGCACATAGAGAATGTATTCTCGCGTAAAATTGTTCATTTGTGCCTTTTGAAACGGGTTGTCGTCTACTATAGTGACTCTCTTAATATATTGTCTTTAAATTCAACTTCGAACCTCTTCAACTATCATTTAACTTTCAAATATCGTTAAATATCGTTTATCTTGTACTGCTTGATGGTGTTCTCAGAGTTAAAGTTCAAATTGTCTTTAATTTCTGCTTCAAATATCTTCAAATGTCTTTAAGTGTCATTTAACTTCAAATATCGTTTATCGTGTGCTGATCGATGGAGTTCTCAGAATTAAACTTCAAATTGTCTTTAATTTCGTCTTCAAATATCTTCAAATGTCTTTAAGCATCTTTCAACTTCAAATATCGTTAAAATATCGTCTATCTTGTTCTGATCGATGGGGTTCTCAGAATTAAACTTCAAATTGTCTCTAACTTCAGTTTCAAATATCTTCAAATGTCTTTAAGTATCTCTTTAACTTCAAATATCGTTAAATAGCGTTTATCTTGTTCTGATTGATGGGGTTCTCAGCATTTATGTGATTATATAGTTCGTTAAAGCACTTTATACTGAGGTTCAAATATAGTGTTACCTGATACATAATATGGTTCATAGTCGAAGAAACGATGATCGAAGGTAACTGTTGTTTTCGTAGACGAAGCTGGGATGAAGTTGCCTGGAGTTATGGTGAGTACTCTTCGTTGGTTGAGATATGATGAAAAATAGATGCTACTGGGTCGTATCTGTACTGGGCAGCTTATTGTAATGCTCAATAACCAAATTTGCCATTTACTTTCCTGTAATAAAAAAAAATAGCGAGGCAGAATCACACGTTCTTTAAAGTAAACACACATGGTACAAATAAGTCACATATTAATTGGGTATATTAGTTTCTAAGCTATGAGACAGAATTAAATAAATACACTAATATTAGTACTCACAATGAAAATTTAAAAATTTAAAACAGAGATGTTTTCAAATTTGTTTTGAGAACGGAAACATCGATAAAAGGGCTTATATACTTCTTCAATACTTATTAAATAAACGTTATTTACCCTACATTATTAAGTTTGAGGTCTAATTTTACGACTTATTTCATGCCTTCATTGTTCACGCAAGTCCGTGCTGTTTAAGAAACGCATGTTGCAGCGTCATAACCACACGGTTTTACGCAAACAGTAATACAATGAGGGAACAAGACATAGCAAGGACGAGTGGAGACCTCTCTACCCACTCATTTTCTGGTGTCTTCCCTATTTCTTGGCTTAGACGTTCTTATGGGGCTCCGGGGTTTAACGGCTGAAATGCCGAGGTTCTTAGTCTCAGGATTTTTCCGTAATTGCAAGTCAACATTGGTGCCTCGTATTCGCCTTTCGAATAAGGTCATTAGATGCAGGATTTCCAAGCTTGCCCGCGTAGATTCCAGTTGATGCTTGGCAAAGAATATAAGCGCAATGAAGAACTGACATCAATATCTTTTTAGAAGGCTATTGTTTGAGCAAATCCTTCAGAACTAAATAAATAAATATGCTATATTAAAGTCTTATTAGAATCCGTTAAGCGAGAAAAACCTTCACATTAATAGGGAATTCCTTGTGGGTTTTACTTAGTCGCCATTGGACATACACAGGTTTCAATCCATATATCTTAACTGATTAAATGGTTTTAAAATTTTACATATTATTATTGAGATATAATTTCACATCCGCCATGAAATTCTACATATAAACGTACCATAGGTTGTTTGGTTATAGTTACCAATAGTTGGCTATTGGTACATATATTACTCGAGTAAGAAACATTATATTTCTCGAGTAAGAAACACATGAATAAGCAAACTTGCGGCGCATAATTACACTGGTGGGCCTAAAATAATTATAATCTGCACTAAGATAAAATATTTCATATAATTAGACGCTTCTATACTGATAATTTCTTGTTTTTTTTTGGATAATATCCATCTTGGTTAGGACATGGGTCGATTTTTCATAGAAAATCTGAGGGGACCTGAGTCAGTATAGGTAAGATATAACGTGACTGACTTGCGAAAATATTTCACAAAAATTAGAGCACAAGATATGTCGTAGATAAACCAATGAAATTAAAGAATGTTTTTTGTCACAGAACTATAGAACGGTGATCTCTCTGTTATTGTATTGTATACGTCAAGGATAAAGATAGATATAACACAAACTAATGAAATTAAAAACGCTTTTCTTTCTTCTTTTTTTTTCGCCTCGGAGCTATAAGAAAGTAAACTCTCTGTTTCTCTTTCAAAGCATTCAGATCCAAAAAACGAAAACTTAGCTCACTGAAGTTTCTATTCAACCTTTAAGTATTGCTTTGACTGGCCCTGATTGGCATAAGAATACTAATTTCTTACACTTGAAGGACTGAGAAATATTCCTTCCTACGATCGTTTACACAAAAAAAAAATTACAAAAAACAATCATGGGCCTTGAGTTCCTCCCCAGGCTTCCCACAAGACGTGGTCCAACACCACTTGTCGTTCTCAGTAGACCACGAGCTTCCTACTTTTGGTTATTTTCTCTGATCGCCGACGTTTTGACATCACTTTGTATTATATATATATATTTTTTTTCATTAATATTGACTTGGTTAACTTTACTTGCACACTTTTGAATTTATTAGGGTGTTAAATTCATATCTTTGAAATTTGTCTTTACATTAATTAGGGATATTTCCATCTGTCAGGTTTTTTAACCGTTCTACCTGACTGTGTCGTTATTTTCTCCTCTGTTTCTTGCGGTTTTTTCTTTTTCGGTTTGTCTAGCGAAATAAGGTCAAACTTTTTGTATTGTTTTTTCAAAAATTCTTGCCCTTTTAATTTCGTTTGTTTCCCGTGTGCGGCTGCTGAGGTCGGCCTTGATTTCCCTATTTCTTTAGCTACTATTTGGTCTGATTCACCATCAGACTCTTCGGAACTGGTTTCCGACGAATCCGGATTAGAACTTTTAGAGGTGGCACTTTTTTTGTGGTCACCTGCCCTTCCTTCGTAAATTTCTACTCCTCTGGAAGTAGAAGGTTTATTCTCTAAGTCCTCGCCTTGAGTTCTCAACTCGGGGGATTTGAAAGATTCTTGAGAGCTTTGGGAGGAATCAATAGTTTTTGCGGGGTTCCTCCATTGTTTGAAGGCCATGTCTTCAGGGGGATGGGGCATTCTTTTGCAATAGGGATTCCCTCCGTGAAGTCCACGTCCAGTCGTGTTTAGGTTTGACCTTGGACACAGTTATATCATGATATTGACCTTGCTGGTCATCCTTTGGAGTTTTATTCCCGGGCAATGTACTTTGACTCGTTTTTATGGGAAAATTTATTAAATCCATAGCTTCTCGCAGGTTTGTTTTAGTTAAATCTTTGGGAGGAGTTTTTCTTTACAGTAATACCGGGGGTTTCTACAGCTCTGTTTAATTCTTCCTGTAAAGACAGGGGCCTTTCTATTGGTGTTGTAGGGGAAAACCATATCGTCTGGAAATCTTTTGGGGGGACATGGGGTCGAGATTCTATCGGGGAAGAATTGGGTTTTTGGAGATATTGTATAATCTAAATCTCCCGCGCTCGCCGATGAATAACTTTTTGGAGTTTTTGGCGGCGTTCTTATTCTTACTGGTATTAGGGATTTTTTCTCTGGAACAACTAGATTTTCCATAGCCAAAAATTCTTCAAAGTTTTGTTCATCACTTTCATTTTCAAAATAATCTTGTTAAAATTGAAAGGTTTTAGCTCTGCCAATCTTGACCTAGGGGGCTCATTTCCGAATCTGACGAATCAGTAGAAGAGGGATGGGATACCCATCTCTCTGGAAATTTGGCTGTTTTTTATTCGGCTAACATGCGCCTTGTAAGTTTTTCCACTATCGGGGTTTTCCATTTTAAAGGTATATTCATTATCGTACTTTTTGACTATTCTGTACGGCCCAGAATATTTGTTGGAAAGTTTTTTTCCTTCCGTTTTCGCCTCGTTCTTTAGGTAAACGAAGTCTCCTACTTTGAAATCTATATTCCCCTTAACTTTGGGTTGGTTTCTTAGTTCTTGGTTTATTTTACATTTTTCCAACTCTTGCCTAACTATTTTATAAGTTTTCCTCATCCTATTTATGAATTCTTGTTTATAATCTTCTGAGTCGTTATAATACTGCCGAGATTCAATAATCTCATCATACGGGATTCTAAAATCTCGACCAAAAAGTAAATAAAATGGATTGTCTTTGGTTGCTTCGGAATAAGCAGTGTTGATTACGTTAGTTAAGTAAGGTAAGAATTTATCCCAGTCGCTCCTATTGTCTTTCGTATAAATACTTAGAACGTTCGAAAATATTTTATGCCTGTTTTCTATTTTGCCATTAGCTTGTGGATGGTACGGCGCTGTCACCATTTTCTCTATATTAAGGAAACTCATTAAATCTTTTGTTACTTTTGCAACAAAATTGCTCCCGTTGTCGCTCAAAATTTTATTAGGAATGCCAAATTGTAAAAATAATTTTGCTAATGCCTTACTTGTGGCATAAGCACCTTGATTTTTTAATGCTTTTGCAAAAGTAAATCCGGAAAAATGATCTACAACCGAAAGAATACACGTATGGCCTCTGCTAGAAACAGGTAAGCCTCCACTTGTCCCGTATAGGTCAAATGAGATAATATCGAAGGGGTACTTTGCTACTGGGACCCTTCCCATTGGAGGATTTGGATAAGCTGGGGGGATTTTTCTCAAATTACATGCTTCGCATGTACTTACAAATTCTTTAAGTTTTGTCAGTGCCGATTGTACGTAAAAGTATTGTTTTAACTTATGGAACGTTTTCATAACTCCTAAATGTCCACCTGTGTCCGAATGAAAATATTCAAATGCAGGCCCTATCAAGTTTTGTGGTAACACAGGTATTATCGAGGTTTGGTTTCTATTTGTCTCAGCAGTCACAATCCTACACAGTATTTCTTCATCAAGGTCGTAGTAAAAATTATCTATCTCTTTTCTAAGAGTTTTGAATTTATCCGGTAACGCCTCATCATTCACAAAATAATCAATTAGTGCTACACACATTTCGTCCTTTTTTTGCTTTCTTTTTATATTTTCCAAAGATAAGGGACAATAGTTAATTTTATTTTCTTTTACTGCGTCTTTGACTTTGTTTTTCTTACATCCATGTTTGCTTTTAGCATTAATAGCATTAACTTCATTTCTTCAGTTTCCGATGGACTATTTTCTGGATATCTACTCAAAAAGTCGCAAGCTGCGTTTTGTTTTCCCTTTAAATGTTCAAATTCATAATCTAGGTCTTGGATTTTCATAATCCATCTAGCTAGAATGCCCGTGGGGTTTTTAAATGTGCGCAGGTACTGCAAGCTTTTATGGTCTGATCGTAGTATAAATTTTCTACCAATTAAATAATGTCTAAATTTGTCCAAGTGGTAGATAATAGATAGTAATTCTAAGTTTGTGGCGGAATAACTACTTTCGCCTTTTGATAAGTTTTACTTGAATAGCATATAACTTTTTCTATTTGTTTAGGCGTTCCCTGTAGAGGGTTAGGGTTTTCTACCGGGATTATTTGGGAAAGAATTGCGCCTATGCCTTTTGAACTAGCATCAGTGGTAACGATGAATTTCCGTTTTCGAAATCAGGGAGTGATAAAATTGGTTCAGAAGTGAGCGCCTTTTTGAGTTGGTCTAGGGAAGTTTGAGCTTCCTGGGACCAGGTAACATTATGGGAGTTTCCTTTGGTTAATTCCGTGAGGGGTTTCGCAATTTGGGCATAATTGCGTACAAAATTTTCTAAAGTAGCCAGTAAGTCCTAAAATTCCCCTTAATTCTTTCATAGTTCTGGGGGGCTTGAGGTTTTCAACACATTTTATTTTATCAGGGTCTGGGGATATCTCTCCCTGGGTAACTACTACTCCTAAAAATTTAATTTTGGATTGAAAAAATTTACTTTCTCAGGCCGGCATTTTAAATTGCCTTGCCTGAACTTCTCGAAACACTTAGCTAAAGTTGCTAAGTGTTGCTCAGTGTTTTCCCCCACGCATATAATATCATCAACAAAATGAATTATATTCTTTAATCCTCTTAACAGGTGCAATAGGGGTCTACATAACGCGCTTGAACTTGTTTTAAGCCCAAATGGTACTCTCAAGTATTCATAAGATCCATATTCGGATGCTGAAAATGCAGTTTTATGGACATCCTTTTCGGCTATTTTCACTTGGTGGTAGCCTTGGGTAAGGTCCAAAGAAGTAAAAATTTTGTTTTTGCTTGAAATGAGAGTCAAGAATTTCGTCTATTCTTGGTAGAGGAAATTTATCGCTAACTACTTGTTTGTTGAGAGCCCTATAATCTACTACGAGTCTAAGATCTCCATTTTTTTGGTACTAAGATCACTGGTGCACTATACGGACTTATACTTGGGCGTATAATTTCGTTTCTTTCTAATTCATGGATTTTATTTTTAACCACTCTTTGTGCTTATATGGCACACGATATGGCTGTTTTGCTACGGGATTACCAGTCGTTAAAATTGAATGCTGATAAAATGGAATCAGCCCGATATCATCTTCAGATGCAGAAAATACATCCTTAAATTTCCATAATAATTCGCATAATTTTTTCTTAAGTTCCATATCCGTAATATGATCCATTTTAAATTTGTTTAAAAATTGCGATTTAGTCAAAGGATATTCGTTATTTGAAGTTTTAATACCGTTAACTAGGTTTCTTTTAGAATTTTCCCATTTATTTAAATCATTTTCCGTTAAAACCTCGATTTGGACTAAACACGTCCCCTTTTTAATTGTAATTGTATCATTTTCATGGTTATTGGTTACCCAAATAAAACCTTCCCCTTTGTCATAAGATATAATCTGTTCCTCGCATAACAGATTTTCAGGTATTTCAGACGGTGTCGCAAACCATATTTCTGATTTGCTAATTATTGGCTCGATCATTTGTGATATTTGGATTTTTTGCATCGTTTTGGGAGGGATTTTTGTTTTCCTTATCGCAAATCCGTAATATTTCTCTTCATTTTCATTGTTTATTAGATTCATACTGGCGCTATGCTGCGCCATTGCGGCATCTTGCGGCGTCACGTTGGGTTTTATTATGTTTTTCCACAATTCCACTATTTTCTTAATTTCATTTGATCTGTACTGTCGCATATCTCCTATTTTTATTTTCGCAGATTCAATACTGTTATTATTTAAATTTACTTCATTTCTGCGATATCTCTCAGGATAATTGAACAAATTTCCAATTATGCCATGTCTTTGCGAGACATGGGGTTCAAAATACTTCGACATTATACCACTAGAAATTTTGTTTACTGTTATGTTATCTTCGTAACCTCTGTTACGATTTCTTAAGGTAGAAATTTCTTCCCCCACCTTAGCTGGGTATACAAGCTTCTCGTTGGCTACGTCTAATAGTATTCTATTAGACCTTAGAAAATTTGCCCCTATAATAGCTTCATATGGGAGATTGTCACATATAATAAAATTTGTCATGAAGGTTCTGTTGTCTCTTTTTACGTTTAGGCAAATTGACCCTTTTGCATTTAATTTATGACCTGTAACACTTGTTAAATTGGGATTATTAGGGTTCTTTTGTCGCCTAATGTGCAGAGGCAACATATTAAATACGCAAGAGTTTATGATATTTACAGTAGCTCCACTGTCAACTAAGGCCGTAAAGTAAACGTTTTCTACACAAAAATCATTAAATATAGGTAACTTGTTAATAATATCACTACAAGAAGGCACTAGTATTGTTTTGGACCTATTAAATATCCCTGGCACCCTCTGGGTCCAACTTATGTTTCTGAGGGGCCTGAAGCGTTTCCCTGAGAATTTATTTCATTTGTCGGTGCCTGTAATAGATATTCAGACGTATTAGGTTCCGTAGGCATATTTAAATGATTTACGTCTGCCTGTCTTTGCCATGTATTATTATGGTAACGTGGATGTCTCGTGTCAGTGCCATTTGCTGGCGCTGACTGCCAGTGCCGTTGGCTTGTAAAATTTTCATTTCTCATCGGCAAATTTTCATGATTTCTATATTGCATTCTCGCATTATATTGACCTTGGCGAGTATTTGGGTTTTCAAACCGGTAATTAATTTGCCTGTTGGGGAAAGGGTTATACAAATTTGGTTGGTACGCATTATAAGGTACTGATTGGCGCAATCCCCCTGGCTATAGCCTATTGCACGACCGGTGCTAAAATTTGTTCTTCTGAACAAATGGTTACCGTAATTTTGCGTATTACCGACAGCATTTCTTGGTATGGGATTGGTGACGTAGTGGCACTCTCTTGCTATGTGGCCAACACGATTGCAGTTATAGCACCTTATTATTGTAGGGTTAATGGGCTGAAAACGTACTGTTTTCTGCCTAGCGGGTTCTGGCGTTTTGTTTCTTTGTGCTACTGGGGAGTTATCCTTGAAAAGAAATTGGGGGATGCTTGATCGCCCTTGAAGATTGGGTTCGCGTTTGAGTCGCCTAAGCTATTTATTTTTGCATTACTATGATTAGCAACCATTTTATCAACTTCGATTAATCGTTCTACCTCTTGGACTGCAAGATCCAACGTCTGAATATTCTTGGATATTACTACTCTATATAGTTTTGGGGGTAGCCCTTGCAAAAAGGTATTTAGTATGACTTTTTCATACAGTTGCCCAGAACCACTTCCGTATTTTGCTTCTACAGAAATGCGTATATTATCCAGATATTCCCTTATATTTTGTGAAAAATCAAAGTTCACTACTCCATGTTTTAATTTATTTATTGAACTGGTTTCTATAAATCTCTCTTTGAATGCTTTTAACAAGTCATCAACCGTATTTATTGGCAAGTTGGCGTTATTTCCTATGGTATGTTCGACCTGTTTTAGAAAGGTTAAGGCCTGGCCTCTTAATCGTAGAAGCAGCATGTCTTTTAACGCTCCAACGTCTGTTTTTGTTAATTGTACAAACTGGGTCAATTGGATATTAAATTCGTCAATGTCTGATTGACCATTGTATTCCGGGATAGATTTTGCAATCTCTATATTTTTTGCGACTAACTTTTGCACTATTAATAAATCGTTTAGGTCGTCCATATTTTTTTTTTTTTTTTTTGCGTTTGTATCAAATTAAAATTTTACTTAACCTATTTTGGGGTAGGCTATTATCTCCTATGAGATATTCTAAAGGGTTTCCCTGTAGTAGCTAGCGGCAATAGGCCTAATCAATTTATTTATATGTCTGTATCTCTCCAACAATCAAATCCAAATTACAAAGTTTAAAAAGCCCAACTAGTTCGCAGTCTTCCTCCAATTTCCGACACGCGCCATTTGTAGCGATAAAAGAATTTATATTGTGGTAATGGAAGATTCGCTACTGTGGTGATAGAAATTCTCTCCTATAGCGCCACTTATAGCGCTGGAGATTGTGTCAACTAGGCTAGCGCCGATCTCAATTAATGAGAGAAAATTGAATATGTAGACATACAAATGTGGCTTCTTCTTTCTTGAGCTATCTGGAGATCAGATTCCTCTGGGAGCATTTACTTTGGAGACTTGCGAACTAATTACCCACTATCGGACTAGACGCAGACATATAAAAGAAACAAACACATACAAAAAAGACAATAGATTTATTGAACTTACATGCTTAGTTGTACAGCAACGGGTTACTTCAATGACAATTATGGTGACCGAGATTATTTGCGGTACTAATCGTATCAGGTCTGACTTAGAGATTCAAATTAAAAAACACATTTACCCCACTCCAAACGCAGTTCTTTCGTCCTGCGCTGTAGGGACTGCCTGCCATTGGCTTACGTGGCCCAAGGACGCGAACCCTCGTCCAATAATACGTCTTAATATTTTTGATGATTTAGGCGTTCACACGGTTCTTATCGTTTAAACTTCCTTAGAAATATTGTGCGTAGCACCTTTCTTATTGCTCACTGTCTTAGCGAAATCCAAAGACTGCAGTTTCTTTTCTTTGCTGATTAAGGACTTTTTCATTTTTGAAACTAGATTTAGCTTAATTATAGGAGTCAGAATTATCTTTAGAAAGAAGGAACTTTATTTTGGTTCCAGAGAAATTGCTTAAGGATTGTTCTGGGTACCCGGCTGACTGACCGTATTTCAAACAATAAGCTATACGAAAAATGTGGTTCAATACCACTCTCTAGGGCTATAATGAAAGAAGGGTTGAGGTGGTTAGGGCACGTTGTGCGGATGAAGGATGACAGATCGCAAGATTGTTCTTTTCGGCCAACCATCTAGGGCGAAATGGAAAGCAGGTCGTCCCCGTCCGGAGTGGGAGGACGTCATAAAGAAAGATTTAAAGGAAATGGGAACTTCGTGGGCGGGTGTAAAAAGGGAGGCTTTGAATAGATTGGGGTGGAGGAGGAGCGTGCGTAGCTGTGTTGGCCTCAGGTGGCTTGGTGCTGCGGTGAGTTGTTAGTAGTAGTAGTAGTAGTAATCACATTCGGTAACTGCCAAATAAAAATCACTAGGTTTATATTCATAATAGGCAGTATCGTCACAACGATGACGTAGAAACCAAATTGTCTTGTTACTCCAACAGTTGAATCGTAAACTTGATTCTTCCTTCCAAAATAATTTAAAACCACGACGATACCAATCTCGTAGAAATAAACTAAAATCACGTTTAGGGTTCTTTCCAATCATACCAGGATATGTATTCTCCCACTGATCACATTTGTCATAATGGCAATTGGAGCATAGTTGCCCTCTAGGGTGAGAGTCACAAATCTCTTCAAGATATGAATTACAGCCTTTAATTTGTACTGCATATCCTCTATGTAATTTACATGGATTGTATAATTTGTACTTTTTATTATACTCATCAATATTTGTACAATTCTCACATGAGGACCAACTGCCAAGAGTATACATACATAGTGGACATGTATAAAAACATTTTTAGTTTCCGATGTCAACTCTCTCACAGCTAAAAAGAAACTGATCCGCGTTCGATAAATTCAGAGGGGGGTAGGAGAGGAGTAACTCTGTGACATTACATAGCCTCTTTCGAAGAGAGGGCCATCTACATAGAATCTATGGCAATGTTTTCAAAAGTATATCCACGATATTATTCTGCTTTGTTTCAATTAATATATCAATAAATTGAGTAAAAGCATTTGAGTCACGTCATAAAAGCTTCATACAAAAGTCCGATGGGGGAGAATCAGTTTTCATTACATTGTCAAGTGTTCCCTGAGAAAACATCTTTCGTTGAAGAGATAACTCGAGAAAATCGTCATCCAGAATAAAATGTTTTTCCATAATCACAAGATTCGACCTAATTCTCTCTTTCTCAAATTTATTCATTTTTTAATCCTACCACTCTCACTGCTGACTCTAGACTAACCAAGATTCGTTCTACTTCATGAATATTCGTTGAAGAGATAACTCGAGAAAATCGTCATCCAGAATAAACTGAAGGCTTAGTCTTTCTCCCTGAAAAAAGACCATGTCAATATAAAACGAGCAGAAGTTAATTAAAAAAACTTTTTTCACAAAAATAATTTTTTCCAAAAAAGTAAAGAACTCCCTTAAACTGAAAATGAACAAAAATATAATCAAATAATCTACCAAGCATACAACTACCACAAACCAGTATCAAGAAATAAATGAAACCCAAAACAAACAGAAATTAATATAAGTCAAACTCAAAACGACCAGAAATTCATCTGATTAGGGTTCTAAACCCTATGCTTTCTAAAAGCTAGAATATAATTTGTGCTTTACGGAAAAAAATCTTTCAATTGTTTTCACTTATAACTTTATGAAAACAAAAATTAATTAAGATTAATAGGAATAAATATCAGCATATGTGTATTAAACTAACAATGCACATTTTTTTCAGTAAATTCATTTTAATTTTTTTCAGTAAAGTACAAATTATATTTTAGAACACAGGAGCCTTATTCTTTACCTTTTTACTTTTACCATCTTCTTAATGTCAAACAGTTCGTGGTAACGAACTGTAAGTAAGGAGCGACACGGCTCAATAGTAATCGAAACTCTATAAAACGGAATTTTGATACCAATAGATATGTCAAAAGAATCAGATTTTTATAATTATTTCAAATATGTAAGTTTCATTAAGTTTAATTTAACCATCAAAAGTTACGAGCCTGAGAAAATTTGCCTGATTTTCGAAAAAAAGAGGAAAAACTAAAAAGTCGTAGAATCTGATCGAAAATCTCACCGTCAGATTCAGCGTACCAGAGAACCTTACTGTAGAAGTTTGAAGCTCATATCTACAAAAATATGGAATTTTGTATTTCTTTGCCAGAAGAAAGATCACGGATGCGTGTTTTTTTCCAGGGGTGATCGTATTGACCCCAGTGGAACTAGAACTTTTAGATAGGGCTCATCCTAACGGAAATGAAAAGATTTAGTGCCCTTTTTAAATGACGAAAAAATTGGAGGGCAACTAGACCCCCTCTCACGCCACTTTTTTTTCCCAAAATCGTCCGATCAAAATTTTGAGGTAGCTATTTTGTTCAGCATAGTTGAAAGGCCCAATAACTATGTCTTTGAAGGTAAAATGACCCCCCTCAGTCCCTGGGAAAGGTCTTTTAGTTATAAAATTTGCCCATTGTTTCCATTTAGAATTTGTTATTGGGAATCTTCTACCTTTTTTCGTTGGGAAGAGGGTGCACGAATGTTTTGCTCGGGGGATCTCGCACATGGAGAATTTTCCACGGAGAGGGAAGTTTCCAGGGGGTGAATTTTTCAGGAAAAATTTTATACTGAGGGAATTTGCCAGAATTCCTATACGATTTTTTTTATACATTTTTTTATTTATAAAGCATTATTTATTATTTATTTTTAACCCACTGTACAATAAATGTAAAATAGTGGAGTAATACAAAAAAAAAAAAAAAAAAAAAAAAAAGAACAACGACAATCTAACCGGAAAATATAATCACTAATAAAAAAAATCGATAAGACTGTGATGTGGGCCCAACCGAAAACTAGCATCCTGACTGATCTTCGCTTGCACCGTTTCAACGTTTCAAGCGAGGACAGAACTGCTGTTGCACCATAACGACAAACAAGGCGCCTATTGCGCACAGCAAGTGGCAAATACAATAGGAACTTACAGTATCTAAAATAATTAACCTTCATTTGTTTCAGATCGTGCTTAGTAAAAAGCGGATACAGCCCAGAAGCGGATAAAATCGCATGGTCACAGAAACTACAGTAGAGTTTAGCAAGACCATGCCTATTAAAACGTCCACGGTTTGCAACTATTTTCGCATAACCAGCTTTAAGCTTATCCTTCGAATCACAAATAAATTTACGCCGGATGCTTCCTACGGATTCACATATGGAAATACCAAGCCATTTGATAACAGGGACACTAGGTACCATAAAGGTGTTGCAAGCAAGGGGAGTAGCAGGGGGATTAACAGTGTTGAAGAGTAAATATTCACATTTCGTAGTATTTAATGATAGGCCTATTTCACTAAGCATAGATCCAACCATGCTAACATTCCGTTCAAGCCTCCTTTTGGAACGACTAATCAGGAGGAGGTCATCAGCATATGCTAAATAAGACACTTCCGAAAAACCAAAAAAAAAACAACTGGAGGGAATCTTATTAATCACACTCAAAATACAAGCATTAAAAATATGAGGCGAAAGAACTCCTCCTTGCCTAACCCTGCATTTAACAGGAATATTTCCAAAAGCACATCCATTCGATTTCAATCTCACATATGGATTCGAATACCAAAAACGTAGCAGAGAAATAATCGATGGGTTTATACCAAGCTGATGTAAAGAATAAAAAAGCCTGAGGGTGCACAACACTGTCGAAAGCTTTAGATATGTCTAAAGCACATATATGTAATGATTGGCCATTCGTTTGTGCATCCTTAAAAAGGAGAGCAAGAACCCGATGTGCATGTTGACAAGAAATCCCCTTTCTAAATCCAAACTGATTAGCATCATAATTCACAAAATCAATAATATAAGGAAGAAGCACATATTCAAAAAGTTTGCTAATATTGCAGGCGACAGTAATAGGCCTATAAGAATCACATTTATTTACGTCTTTTCCTCTCTTTACAATTGAGGTAACAGTACCACATAGGAAACTATCAGGCACTAAAGAACAGCAAAGACACATTTGAAATGTAGCCGCAAATATTTTACAAGTTCCCGAGAATCTTTCCGTAAATGAAAAACACTTATACCATCAATATCAATAGACTGAGACTTCAGCCGCCTAATCGAATCAGTAATTATATCAGCTGACACAGGAGGGACGTGCTTTTGTTGCATTTTTTCGGGAAGGCACTTAGCAAGGAGTTGGGAATATCGGCTATGTACAGCGAAATTAACACGGGAAAAAATATTAGAATAATGTTGGATCCAAGCTGATTGCGGAATATTATCACTCTTATAATCAGTAAACTTAGAAGAATTCGTCACAAACTTCCACTCTTTTCGAACTGTTTGGAAAATTAACTCCAGCTTCACGGACAGACCACAGTTGTCTTTTATAAGCCGTTTTCGTTTTACGTTTAATATCAAAAACAGTACCACGAGAGGGACGCCCACAAGCAATCCAAATACGTAACCATAGCTTGGCCTGATTTTTTCACTTTTTTCAAAAGAGGGTCATAATTCCAAAAAAAACTTTCGCGTGTTGGACCGAATACGTTCAATTGGGACAGCTACTTGTTCGGTTTTTTTCAAACATAAAAGGATTTGATGATAATACGTATTCAATTGCAAACGAGCACTGGGTGAGGTAACTCCGCAACAGAGGAGGTTATAAGGCACATTAATGGTACTCAGCAGGCTTGCAAGCGTGGCCACAAATAGAGGCCAATCACAACGATTCCAATTTCGCCGTTGAAACCACATTTTTTTTTCTACAGATTGGGGAGCATTTATTACTAGTTTAGATGTGACTGACACACACAGAGATATGGGTATGTGGTCATAATCTCTTTCATCTTCATCAACGTAGACAGTTGAAGTTGTAACACCAGCAGAGCATACACAGTGGTCAAGGTTAGGCCGGGAGCCGCGGGCATGTATGTAAGTAAATGGAAGATCTTTTGTCAGAATCTGGAAACCAAGGGGGAGGCACTCGAGCAGTGAATCGGATCGGGGGGAGGACATTGTCATGTCACAGTTCATGTCACCCATTAGTAGCCAATCATAACCAAGTTTCTCAATACCCGATACCAAATTTTTCAATTTTTTGCACGCTTTAACAAAATGGGTGAATGACGCAAGATTATTCTTATTATGCGGCAAATTAACATTGACTAGTACAAGATCACCAATCCTGACGGCTAAATAAATATCATTAGATCCGTAACACTGTGGGGAAAGGGAAGAGAGTTTCCGATTCAGCACGCAAGCCAACCCACCGGAGGGACGACCACGAGTTCTTCGGGCATTTGTAGAAAAAACAATGTGGCCGGGGCTACGTCGAAGGAAATTTACGCTCACAGCCGGCAATAAATGTTCTTGAAAAAGGACTACATCAAATGTATCAAGAAGATTATCAATACAAATGTCCTTATCTTTGGTCCCATTAATATGAAAAGAACAAATAGAGATAGGCAAAGATATCATTTGGCAATACCTTTGGTAGCAATAGCACGCAACTTGGGACATCGCAAACTATATGACACATGGTCTCCACCACAGTTAGCGCATTTAGGGGACAACTGACAGGGAGAGTCCTTTGATGATTCGTGGGGATCGGAGCATCGGGAGCATTTCACGACTGGGCTTCTGCAATTGGCAACTACGTGGTCAGGAGAACAAACAACGGCAACAACGCGGGATCTGAAAATACTCAAAAACGCGCAAAAATTCATAATCAATTTTCAATCCAGTTTTAATGGCATTGATCTTAGTTGCAACATCTACAAACGAAATTCTGAGTGCATGGGAAGTTCCAAGCCTTGTTACGTCAGAGACTCCAGGGTATTCAGTAAGGCGAGAGATATCGTAATCAGTGCCTATACCCTTTAATAGATCAAAATATTTCTTTTCGATAAGTTTGGCTTTAGAGTTAGCTAAAACTGAGGGCACAGCCTTGCAAAAATCATTCACGGCCACATTATCGATTCTTACAACAAGTTTATCGTTAGACGACCGTATGCTGCTAATTGCCTCATGACCGGAAATCTTGTCAATTACCTCTCTACGTTTTGCTGGTTATTCAAAACCTTAGGCACATTCGAGATAACAACTGTGGCTAGATTATCATTCGCAGGGACAGTAGGTAATGCCGGGAAATTCATATCATAATTTGTGAGCTTAGAATCAATAACTTCTAGAGTTCGGCCAATTTTATTAATCTGGTAGCTAAGCGTGAATATGCTACAGCCGGTATGGTAGGAACTTCGGTTGGAAGTCGGATCACATAAATAGGGATAGTTGTGTTCTCAGAATCACATTTCCGGATTAAATCAGTCATATCTCTGATATTGTTTGTAATTGCTTTATTGCCAACGCGCTGAGGACAACAGTCATCTGGAACTGTAGCTGAATAAAGTTCAATCTTTGCAGTTGAAACAGCCGAATTCTCGAAAAAATCAACCGCATGACTCACGATGATATCGTCGTCAATTCCCGCTTCAAAATTCACTTGGATAAAGTTCAAACAGGCGAATAAACATACCTGTCATTATCGCTTGCAGCACTCATAGTCCGCTTTAAACCGGTTTATCTAGGCAGGCAATTCACATCACGTCTTGTCTTGGCAAGAGCTAAATGAATACTGCATATATTAAATACGTAACATTGCATATATTAAATACGTAACCTAACCTAACCTAGGTACCTTTCCCCCCCTAAAATCCAAAAAAACACAGTTTAGTATCGTATACGCAATGAAAACCTTGCTATCATTGTCTGCTCTACAACAGTTAAGACGTCAGAAAACGGGTTTTATCATTGCCTAGTCTATAGTGATTAAGCCGAAAGACCCGGATAATGGGATAGAACCTATATTTTTTAGATTACTTACATAGGAACATCGTACTAAAAGTAGAGGCATCTGGATGAGGGTGAAAATTGACTTGCTGATGTTTCGATGTTTTTTCATTGTCTAAACAGGAAAAATTGAAAATCCTCTAATGGGACAATTGGGTAATATGCAATTTATCATATTCATCACCATTGCTAATACAATTGCTGCAGCACTTGTAGTTTTTTCTTCTTAACTATAAATACTGACTGTGTTTTCTTATGATCAAAATGGTTCATTATTTTCATCAATTGGTCACTAATCATTAAAATAAATATTAAAAATTTTGATGCCTAACGTGTTCCAAAGGTATGTTTGTTTTTTAAGAGGCTGATGTGGGTCAAGTTTGCTTTCTCTTTACCGATTCAATTTTGCGCGTGGAGATGTTAAGGGTAATTGTCCGGAGTATATTTTCACCAGGATCGAACTGCCCAGGGGATATTTCCATGGTGAGGGGGATATTTCCGTGGAGGTGGACCCATATATAATGGCATTATTTAAAAACGATCAGAAATAAAATAAAAAACTAATTTTTTTCAACAGAAACAAAGAGTATCATTAAAACTTAAAACGAACAGAAATTATTGGGTACATGAGAGGGTTTGCCCCCTCCTCAATACCTTGCTCTTTACACTAAAGTTGAAAATTTTGTCCCGATTCTTTAAAAACGACTCCTAGTAACTTTTTCTAGGAAAAAGTTACTACAGTGCCGAAAGAGTTTTTTTTGCCGAAAAACTCTAGCGTGAAGAGCGTGTTGAAAAGGGGGCAATCCCCCTAATATACGTAATAATTTCTGTTCGTTTTAAGTTATAATGTTGATCCTTACTTTCAGCTGAAAGGATTTTTGTAATTTAATTTAGGACAAGTTATGTTGATTTCAAGTGTTAACGTCACTTTTTAACTTCATTTGAATTTTTTTTTTTTTTTATTATTAACATGCATTATGCATCTGTATTACTTTTTTATGTTCTCTGTTTTTCTTATATCTTTTTTGTAATACTTTTTTTTTGTCATCAATGAAATTTTGTGTTCTTACATATTGTTAAAAATAAATCTTTTGTCCGTGCTTGTTTTAACACTTTATTGTAACTAATATCCTTTACCTCCGCTTCCTTGACCAATTTTCTCACACTTACTTCCATTAAATTGATTAAAATAGTCATTGAAATTAGTCTGTTGTATTTTTTAGAATTCAATTGTCAACCTGCATGTCTACTACGAAAGTCTCTGCCCCGACAGCCGAAACTTTATTAATAGTCAGCTTCTACCAACCTGGAATGACCTAATGGACTTCATGAACGTAACTATGAACCCTTTTGGAAAGGCAACGGTAAGATCTTATAATCGGCCTTCGTTTAGTCAGAGATTTAGGAATCGTTTTACGAATCAAAGAGTAAGGCCGGTAAGCATTTTCTGCATGGAAGTTTCCTGAACAGCGGCTTCGGTAACTGGGAAGTAACCCATTGGTTGGAGTTTGTGTTGGTTGTAGGTGTAGGACTAGGGCTGTCACTCTTAGTAATTTACCACTAATTTTAGTGATTTTTGTTCCAGCCCATTGATTCTGTTTTGACTAGTGGTTTTTAGTAATAATGTAAAAAATAGTCGTTTTTCAGTTTTACAAGTGATTTTTTCTAAATCACGAACAGCAGGAAATTTCAAATACAAAAATCGTATCTATGTATGACGCGTCCTATCTTCTTAGGAAAACCACATAAGGCTTTTTCTTGAAGCCTTGATAATTAAAAAATATGTCCTGCTGCTTTCAATAACAAAGCAACGCAAATTATAACTTTTCGCTCACTTAGTGATTCTTTCTAAAGACCATTAGTGATATAATTCTTTCTCTGGTTGTAGCCTTGTTTAAGACATGAGATGATTTCTTCTATCAGCGAAACTACTAATTCGCCAAGGTAAGGCTATTTCAGAAGAAAGCTTGTCGGTCCCCCAAAATTACTCAAATCTTCATTATAGAGGAAAGCTTGTCTTTCCCCCAAATAGTGGGACATTAAAATCTTGTACAAAACCTTTCAAGTAGGTTATAAACTTTTTCACCATATGATGAATCAGTGAATAAATAAAAAATTGTACCACAAGATAGTTAGGTGAGGACCACAAAAAATAGGTCTTGCGACACAAAATTATACCTGTCACCTTTAGTCTTTCTCTTGTTGAAGGGAGTCTCATTAGATTCGAATCAAGACAGTATTCAGGGGAGGGGGTCGGACTCGTACAAACGTATAAAATTGCCAGCAAACAAATTTTTGATGCTTTTTTTATTTGCAATCCCCCCTCCTGAAAAAACCCTCCCCAAACAAAATCCTGGATACGGGCCTGGTCGTCACTGATAATACTCTTAAGCTTTCTAACTCATTGCTGACTAATATTTTTTTTTTATTTGCCTTTGCTTTTTATTTTGAAAAAATATAGCTAAATATACGTACAGGTTCATAAAAAAAGAATAACTACAAGGTCATCAGCAGTTAATAGGCTATAAAATTTTATTTAACGGACGTACATGTGGTGCATTACCAAACGTTCGGAATTTTTTTTAAGTTTTAGGTATATTGTACGGCTAGTATGTTTAAAAACGAGTGCTATAGCCCTAGAATTTTTTAAATCTCCATGTAGCGTCCATTTTTTTATTTGATTCATGGGCATATTTAGATAGGCCATAACTATGCAGCCATAAATATGCAGGGTTTGGGGAGTCAGAGTTTTAGTAATTTTTTTCTAAATGCAGTCAGAATCAGAGTTGCAGTCAGTATGTTGAAAATGTCTGGAGTTGGAGCTGGATTCAGAGTCTGAGTCGGATTTATAACTGATAAAATCTAGTTCAATGAAACTTTAAATGGCTGTGTAGTCATAGTCATGAATTTGGAGTTTCAATGCATTTTCAAAGCTTTTTAAAACCCTTCCCCCCAAAAAATACCCCTGGAACAAAAAGACTGGATACCGCCTTGTAATGACATTTGTCGGAGAATGATTAACAATGTAAGCTACTTTAGAATTATTAAAAAATTACTATTTTGTGCGTAAGGTCCCATGATCTGATCCCTGGTAAGATATATGATCTGAAAACATTTCTCGCGGTAGTTCCATACAATTTTCTTATTAAAATTACATCAACTTTCTTTGACTTGGTACGTCACCAAATGTCTCCCGGAGGTGTGCGGTTGCCTGGGCAGGTGTCTCCCTAATTTGCCACTTTCAAAGTGACTGTTTCATCATTAAATACTCCAATCTTCACAATCCCTTGCCACAGTTGGTGCAATCCAAGTGAAAGGCCTCAAACCTTTGGATTTGCCACATTGCTGCACTAACTCGCTTCATCGCTTGTTAGCACTTTTCAAATCTGAAAGAGCCTCTGTGAGGAAAATACTTTGAAATTTAGAAGGGCTTTATCAGTGTGGTTTTAAAAACTTTTTTTATGGATTCCAAAAAGCTTTTGACTAAATCAATTGAAAGTCATTTTGGGAAATCTTTATTCATTATGACATTCTAAACAGAATTGCATCCTTGATCATAGCTCTCTACAAAAACAATTAGTGCTGTGGTCAGACCCATGGGAAATACCGATATTTTCATATAGTGCCCATAGCCCAAAAAAAGTGTGGCCTCTCCCCTTTTATAGTCCTTGTCATTGACTGTGTGCTCCTAAATAGCAAGGCCTTTGAGATCCAAATCTGTGGCAAACGACTAGTAGATTTTGGTTACTACAGGATCGTTTCAGCATAATTTGAGAAACAGGTCAACTAAATATCAACTAAATACAAGAGACATAAATCAGGTTGGGGACTTTAGATACCTATAAAGTACAGTCCAATAAACGGGATCCAGTGAGAAGGAGGTGCAGTCTTGAACTGGAAAAATCACCGGAGTTTTTAATCGACTAAAGCCAGTTTGTTGATCGAAAAGTACACTTCGAAACTGAAAATGAGGTGATTCAACTGAACCGTCATCGCTGGCACCGTTTAATGCTCTGAATGCTGGAATCTACACCAGCAGCAGGGAAAAGAGGATCTTTGCTTTCGGGAACAACTGTCATGAAGGATATTAAGCGCTAATTGGAGAATTTTTTTTTACCAACCAGATTGGTAATTGGAGAATTATTTTACCAGATAGTTTAATCTACATTGTGTCTAATGAAAGATGTTTAACACCAACAAAGATGTTGCTACTTGTCAGATATCATACATATGGTGAAAAATAGGTTCCCTGGTATGGTGGGATCCAAGGAAAAACCCAAAGAAGAAAAAGGCTGAAAAACTTACTTTGTCATGGCAACTGGCCGGACCCGAAGCACATGGACGCGATAAGCCAACCCTTGTCGGAAGACGGCTGACAACATCAGTTATTAGGGACGATTGAAGGACTTTTTGGTAACACAAGAATGCTTATGGTAACACAAGAAAATTGTAGACTAAGATAAGGTCTTTAGAAACCTCTAAGAACAACCAATGACGATTTCAAGGGCTCTCTTTAATGCATGGTAAAACATAGTCTATGTTTGTGTCGAGTTTGACAAGACCAATGTTGGCATGGCGTTGTTTTGTTTTTCAATCTAGAAATGCGATAAAAATATAAAACATATTCGTAGAAATATGTGCGAAGTGATGTTGCTGTCTACATAAGCACTTTTTCCGGAGACCTAGACCTCTTATTCTTCAATTCGTGTCCCCTCCTCCCTCCCCTCTTAGAGAGACCTCCAGTTAGGATAAGATATTTGCCTAGTCCCCCTCCAAAAAGATCGGGTGATTCCTTGCGCCATTTTCTTTTATATAAACATGATGAAATGGATTGTTTTGTTGGGTTGTATTACGAAGAAAGTTTGTTTTGATCAATATAGTTTCCAGAAAACACGGACCCTCTAAAAAAAGATTTCACATTTGCCTGCCTTTTAAATTTATACCCTTCGGACATATGTGTCGAGTTTTCTCATTTTAAATATTTTTTGGAATTTTGGTATTGGCAAATAGTGGCCTAGAGATAGTAAGTTTCTATTGAACTTCAGACAGGATTGATAAAATTTTAGAGTTTTTTCGAGAGATATAGTAATTATTGGAGTAATTATTGAGTATGCAATTGCTCCTCTAGCTTATGCAATTGCGCTTTTAAGATAATTTTTGATAAAAAAAGAAATGTATTCCAAGTATAGCATTGACAACACTTGACTTCACTGGAAAAAAAATGAAAAAAAAAAAAAAAAACGGAAATGAGTGTCAGTGGGTGGACCCCAAAAAAAGTGCATGGGCAAAATAAATTGTTTATGTACTCTTGTTCTCTTAATTAGTAAACAGGAGCTCAAATTTCTTTGTGTTTGATGGAGGCTGGATACTACCACTTTTACTTTTTTATATTTTGAAAATATAAAATTGATGTTTACTAAAAAAATTTATTCATCACTGTCCTAAACAGAGAGAGAGAGAGAAAGAGGGAGAAAGAGAGAGAGAGAGAGAGAAAGAAAGAAAGAGAGAAAGAGAGAGAGAGAGAGAGAAAAAGAGAGAGAGAGAAAAAAAATTCTCTCTCTCTCTTGAGAGGAATATCACTAAATAGTAATTCTTTTCAAGTTGGGTCCTGTACACATATGTTAATTGAATACAATCCGAAACAGTTTCAAACCATTTAGGCCTGTTAATTAATATCTCTTGTGATCCAAAAATTGGTATTCTCTGACAATTATGGCCACCCTAACATATTTTGCCTCTAGTTACACTCCCTTTCCCCTGAATTTAAACTTAAGAAAATCAAAAAGAATTGACACTGGAAAACTTTAATTTAGAATGATATTTCAGTTTACTCCAAATGGTGATAGCTGGGATTTTACGTGCCAGCATGGCCCTGCTGAATGTGACGGAAATGCTTTGCAGTCCTGTGTTCTAAAATACACTGAAGACGCGACAAATAGGCTTAACTACATCAATTGTCTGATGCAAAACCCCGGTGAAGGGGAGGCTGTGAGTTTGCTTTCATTTTCTTTGTTTTTATTTTTTTATTTTTTACATTTTGTTTTTAACTTTATCTCTACTTTAATTTACTTTCTATTTTATTTGCTTCTTCCTACTGACCTGCATAAAACCTTATTAATTTTTGGCAGATATATATGCATATATAACATGACTCCTTACTTGACTTAACTCCCATCCGTCCTAAAAGGCCGTTTTGGGACTTCTTCTTTCACCAGTCTACATTGATGTAACCTCTATACTAACTTCTATCCTCTGCCAGGCAGGGAAAGTGCGACAAGTTGAGTTAAGAGAGGTTGTCCTTCCGTCTATTTGAGGGGGCACCCTCTCGAACCCTGTACCTGGCCTTCAAAAGATATATTCAGGAGACAAGTACTTTCTATACGTTTGGTGTGTCCTAGTCATCCAAGTTGCCGCAGTTTTTTTCTTCAGACCATTTGACTTTTAGATTATGGACAAGCTTGGTGTTGGAGATTCTATCATGACAAAGATAACAGCAATATGTCTTAATGATTTTGTTTCAAAGGCAGCGTACGGTACTAATCATCTGCTTTGGAGTCCGAGATTCACAAGCATAAATCGCGATAGGGATGATGAGTCAGTTGAACAGCCCTCACCGTTGAAAAGTCTTTGTTCCTCCTGATGGACACCAGAATTTTAAAATTGGAATTCGAAAGTGCCAGGCGTCTCTTGATGTCTTTGGAATGGTTATTGTCGAAGGTGGGAAGGCTACCACGGTAAGTAAATTCTCCGACCAACTCTATATTATCACCTTCACACCTTAGCCTGGAAGTTTACCTGGAGGTTTACGTGATCAGCGCATGGCTTTCGTTTTTGAGCTTTTGAGAGTTGTGCCAAAGAGGCTGGTGGTCGTGTGAATTTTGTCGGTCTGCGATTGGAGTTCACGGAGGGAATCAGCAATTAGAGCTAAATCATTGGCATAAGCAAGTTTCTCTATCATTACTCCTCCTACGAGAGCAGAGACGGAATATCCGTGATTTAAAGGACTGCAGTTCGAAAGAGATTAAAGAGCTCTGGCGCAAGCAACCTTTTGAGCACCGGTTGATGTCTCAAAGCTTTTGTTAAAACCTTCTCCGGTTCAAATACAGTCTCTAAACTTCGTGTACATGTCTTTCATCGCAGAGACCAAGTTGAGTGGACTTCAAAAGTGAAGAAAATATACCATAGACCAGCTCTCTAGACGAGGTCAATTGCCTAGTCAATTGCCCAATAGTATATGGGAACATATTTGACAAAATTATTTCTTAGAGCAAGGTGAAAAGAAGCGACTGACAGTGGGAAAGAGTTAAATCAGAGGCAACGCTGTAGCGTTGCCTATAGTAAAGGCCATACGGCTCCAATGTTTTATTATTATTATTTTTTTTCCCAGAGGCACTTCATATGGAAAGGGTCATCGTAGAAGCTTCAAAAGGGGCTCATTCGATTGGAAATCGAGAGTTCTAGTGCCCTTTTTAGTAGAAAATCGAAAATGATTGGAGGGTAACTAGCCCCCCCCCCCCCACGCCCATCATTCCC
Organism: Artemia sinica; assembly: GCA_027921565.1. Taxonomy (NCBI): domain Eukaryota; kingdom Metazoa; phylum Arthropoda; class Branchiopoda; order Anostraca; family Artemiidae; genus Artemia; species Artemia sinica. Next base: position 749,067 of record JAPEVW010000026.1, on the reverse strand, counting down.
CCAAACACATCCAATCAAAATTTGGGATAGCCATTTTGTTCAGCTTAGTTGATTTCCAGATAGAAAATATATTTTTTGAGGAGGATACTTCCCCACAACCCTCAGGGCAAGGGTTTAAGTTATTCCCTGGGGGCATATAAGGTTTTTATAGAAGGTGTTGTCGTAGAAACTTCAAAACAGGCTCATTCGACTGGAAATTAAAGAGCTAGTGCCCTTTTTAATAGTCGAAAATGATTGGAGTGTAACTAGCCCCCCCCCCCCCCCGCGCATCATTTCCCCAAACACATCCAATTAAAATTTTCAGATAGCCATTTTGTTCAGCGTAGTTGATTTCCAGATAGAAAATATATTTTTGAGGAGGACAATCCCCCGCAACCCTAAGGGGAAGGGTTTTAAGTTATGCCCTGGGGGCATATAAGGTTTTTATAGAAGGCGTTGTCGTAGAAACTTCAAAACAGGCTCATTTAATTGAAAATTAAAGGACTAGTGCTCTTTTTTTAATAACACACCCCCCCCCAATCCAATCACACACATCCAATCAAAATTAATCAAAATTTTGAGATGGCCATTTTGTTCAGCGTAGTTGATTTCCAGATAGAAAATATGTTTTTGAGGAGGACACTCCCCCACAACCTTCAGGGCAAGGGTTTTAAGATATGACCTGGGGGCATATAAGGTTTTTATAGAAGGAGTTGTCGTAGAAACTTAAAAAGGCTCATTCGATTGGAAATTCAAAGGGATAGTGCCCTTTTTAATAGTCGAAAGTGATTGGAGGGCAACTAGCTCCCCCCCCCCCCCAAGCCCATCATTCCCCCAAACACATCCAATCAAAATTTTGACATAGCCATTTCGTTCAGCATAGTTGATTTCCAGATAGAAAATATATTTTTCAGGAGGTCAATCCCCCACAACCCTGAGGGCAAGGGTTTTAAGTTATGCAATGGGGCCATATAAGGTTTTTATAGAAGGCGGTGTCGTAGAAACTTCAAAAAAGGATAATTCGATTGTTAATTCAAAGGGCTAGTGCCCTTTTTAATAGTCAAAAGTGATTTGAGGGCAACTAACCTCCCTCTCACGCCCACCTTTTCCCCAAACACATCCAATCAAAATTTTGAGACAGCCATTTTATTAAACGTAGTTTTAAGTTCTGGAAATTAGGCCTTTGAGGATGACAACTCCCCCACAGCCCTCAGGGCAAGAGTTGTAATTTAAGGATTCTTCGAATCCTTCCCATTATTTCTTATGGAAGGGATGCTTGTATAAACTTTGGAGAGGTCTCATTTGACTGAAAATTGAAAGTTCTTGTTCACTTTTTAAGATTCAAAAGAGATTGGAGGGTGACTAGCCCCCCCCCCCTCCTCTTCCACGCCCTAAATGCATCAGATAAAAATTTTGAGATAGACCTTTTGTTAAAATAGTTCAAAGTTCTGATAACAAAAAAACTCCGGTGTCGACACAGCCCACCAGGGCCCGGGGGTAGGCGTTGTAAGTTATGCCCTGGGGCAAAACTTATTAAAGGGGGTTTTAACTTATGGGAAGGGGTTTTGTACGGGAAGAACACATAGGAAATCTATTATAATTATCCAATTATAAGGTTAAAATACATACTCTGAGATAGATGTAAAATTGCTTTGGCACACAAAATCCTATTAAGGTCAATTCCAAACAGTCGTGATCCCTTTGTGTCAGCAAGTGAAATGGTCTAAACCCCCTTATTGGAGCAATTTTTTCAATCCATTCATTGTTGTCAATCGCTGTCCACAAGTTATGCAAGCTGTCTATTGTTCATATATAAGGTTTTTATCAAAGAGGTAATCGTATAGTCTTTGAAAGTTCTTGTTCACTTTTTAAGATTCAAAAGAGATTGGAGGGTGACTAGCCCCCCCCCCTCCTCCACGCCCTAAATGCATCAGATAAAAATGAGATAGACCTTTTGTTAAAATAGTTCAAAGTTCTGATAACAAAAAACTCCGGTGTCGACACAGCCCACCAGGGCCCGGGGGTAGGCGTTGTAAGTTATGCCCTGGGGCATAACTTATTAAAGGGGGTTTTTAACTTATGGGAAGGGGTTTTGTATGGGAAGAACACATAGGAAATCTATTATAATTATCCAATTATAAGGTTAAAATACATACTCTGAGATAGATGTAAAATTGCTTTGGCACACAAAATCCTATTAAGGTCAATTCCAAACAGTCGTGATCCCTTTGTGTCAGCAAGTGAAATGGTCTAAACCCCCTTATTGGAGCTATTTTTTCAATCCATTCATTGTTGTCAATCGCTGTCCACAAGTTATGCAAGCTGTCTATTGTTCATATATAAGATTTTTATCAAAGAGGTAATCGTATAGACTTTGAAAAAAGCCTCATTCGATTTAAATTGAAAGTTCTAGATCCGTGTTTTAAAGTCGAAAATAATCGGACAGTAAGCACCACCCCCCCCCCATGCCATAAAAACTTGAAACTTTTTGCAATCAAAAAGGAATAAAAATTAATTAAAAAAAAACTTTCCGAAAAATAAGTTTTTCAAAGAAAAGTAAAGGCCATTTTAAACTTAAGCTCAGGAGATACAAATACCTGTACTATTACAATATACATTAATGTAAATGAATAAATAAATCTTAAAACGAGTGAAACTTAAATTGAATATGCAAATCAAGTTTGAATCGAATAAAAATGACTACAAACAAGAGTTTGGGTATCGCCTCACTGCAGAAGCCTAAAACCTACAGCGTTATTGGCGCTTTACTGAAAACGAATTATATTACAAATGTTTTCTTTTGTACTTAATATTGAAAATAAATATTAAAATTACAGTAAAATTTTGAACTGATGAACTTTTAGCAATTAATATCATTATGCATCAAATATTCAGTTTAATTTATTAGTTCTTTTCAAGATTAGTCAAGACAAATATAGTTTCACTACAAACAAAATTTGGATACTGCTCCCTTCTTAACTGTATAAAAACCTAAAGCCTTCTGCGTCATTGGTGCTTCACTGAAAACGAATTACTCGTATATTACAAATTTATTATTTTCCAGTTCTTGCAGCATTGAAAATGAAAATAAAATTACAGTGAAAAAAAAAATCTTGAACTGATGGATCTTTCAACAATTAATATCATTATATATCTAATATTCAATTTGATTTTGATTTTTTTATACTTTCCAAGACTGTTCAAGACTCATATAGTTTTGCCATTTTTTTTTAACTCTGCCATTTTTTCTAACTAATCGTGTTGGTTTGTTATGAAAACATTCTATGGCTTCTAGGCATTTCTATTTGAGCGGAAAAACTGCACCTCAAACTTTGTGGAACATACATTTTCTTGCATGAAACACCAAATATAATAAAATGTCAAGTTTCGGAGTGTTCCACCACTCGCAAGCGCGATTGGTATTTTTGAATCCACATGGTCAATTTAGGGGGTGGAGGGTAGGCTAATTCTCGTAGCAGCCCCATTCCGTCGTGGTATGATTCACCCTTTAACACTTGGCGTCCGGACTATCATATAATCTACCAAGCATACAACTACCCCAAATCAGTATCAATAAATAAATGAAAACCCAAAATGAACAAATATTAAAATAAATATTAGAATCAAACTCAAAATGAGCATAAATTAATATGAGTAGGGTTCAAAACCCCTATGCTTTCTAAAAGCCAAAATATAATTTGTACTTTACTGAAAAAAAATTCAAATGAGTTTACTGAAAAAAAAATGTGCATTGTCAATTTAATATACATATGCTGATATTTATTTCCTAAAATCTTAATTAATGAAAGAATTGTTTTCAGTAAAGCGCCAATGACGCAGTAGGTTTTAGGCTTCTGCAGTGAGGCGATACCCAAACTCTTGTTTGTAGTTATTTTTATTCGATTCGAACTTGATTTGCATATTCAATTTAAGTTTCACTCGTTTTAAGATTTATTTGTTCATTTACATTAATATGTATTGTATGTTTGTTCGCATTGATTGTTATTTAATTTCTGTTCGTTTTAAGTTTCATTTATACTTTAATTGCAAAATATTTGTTTTCGTTTTAAGCTTGATTTTCATATTCAATCTAAGCATTACTCGCTTTAAGATCTATTTATTCATTTATATTATTACTTGTTGTATGTTTTTTGCTATGATTGTTTATTTAATTACTGTTCGTTTTGGGTTTCATTTATTCTTTAATAGTAATTTCTGGTCGTTTTGAGTTTGAATTTTAACAGGTATTTGTATCTCCTGAGCTTAAGAATTTTCAAAATGGCCTTTACTTTTCTTTGAAAAACTTATTTTTCGGAAAGTTTTTTTTTAATTAATAAAAGATAATGAGGAGAATTAGGTATCGACATGATGTAAAATCATATAAGCATTTCGATTCTGAAATCAATTACATTTTTATTTGAAGTTGTACGACTTGAGCGAAAATTTTATCATTTAAAATTTGCAAATGTTATCACTCAAATTGAGCTTTTTTCCTCATTGGAGTAAAAGGGCAGTTTCATCAAATAACGGTTTAACTGTTAATTCATGGATTATTTCCTTTTCCTTGAGAGGTGTTGGTTAATTTGATCAATTTTTAAAGAAAAGTCCATTTTTCTGAAACAAGTTCATGTTCAGTCATTTCTTGAATTCCAGTAAGCTTCTCAAATTCCTGCATTTGTTCAACCAGCTAGTCATTTTAAATTCTTCGAGTTTTTAACGTTATTGACCCCTAGCATTAGCTCAAATATAGGCTCAAAATATACAGTAAAAATAATATATTATCCACTGTATAGAGAAATAACCCTGTTTAATCCTTCTGATTCCTCATTTAGCTTTGTTGATTCCTGATATAAGCTCAAGTGTAGGTAAGCATTGACTAAATGTATATGGTTTCTAATTTAGTTTGAGTTTTTTTAATGTCTTAGGAGAAATCGCCATGTTTTTATTTCATGTTCAATTTCCATGGCTTTAATTTGTGGTGTATTTAATAAGCTAGTATTTAAAAATTCTTCTCCTTTTAGCTTTGCTGATTCCTGATATTGGCTAAAATATACACACATTAAATATAGATCCCTGCGATTTTTACTTCATCTTGATTTTGTCGTAAAAAAATAATTGACTTCAATAATGATTTCACAAATTAATAACGTTTTATGTGTTTGTGGTTCACCTGTGGATTCATTAATTAATAGCATCTTAGTTTACTTTATGTATTTTGCTATTAGCTAAATCGACTAGTCATAGCACCTGTCTCTATATTACTAGTACAAGTTAGAAGTGGCAGATGTAATTGCTAAAACCAGTTAACAAATTAACTACATAGTTTGAATAACGCCAAGCTGCATGAACTCCGTCAAGATGTATCTAATTTAATATATATATATATATATATATATATATATATATATATATATATATATATATATATATATATATATTCTTATATGTATATATATATATATATATATATATTCTTATATATATATATATATATATATATATATATATATATATATATATATTCTTATATATATATATATATATATATATATATATATATATATATATATATATATATATATATATATATATATATATATATATATATATATATATATATATATATATATATATATATATTATATATATATATTCTATATATATATATATATATTCTTATATATATATATATATATATATATATATATATATATATATATATATATATATATATATATATATATATATATATATATATATATATATATATGATATATATATATATATATATATATATATATATATATATATATATATATATATATATATATATATATATATATATATATATATATATATATATATATATATATATATATATATATATATACTGACTGCAGCACGCTTCGCTTCTCCTCCACCCCAATATATTTAAAGCCTCCTCTTTACACCCTCCAAGAAGTTCCCATTTCCAAGAAGTTCCAAAATATTTCTTTGGTTTTTGAAGATGTCAGTTCTTTCGTTAGTATTTACGATCTTCATCATAGGTGGCCTCCATTAATAATAAGAAAAACAAAAACTATTGACCAAGGCCAAGATGAGCACCATTATAAGAAGCTGCTTACTTCCAAGTTTTTTTTTTTTTAATTGGATTTTTCAGCAAAAATTAAGTGAAATCTAATAGTTTTAATTAGAACTTCAAGTCAGAGCTTTAGGCTATCATTTCGTCAAATTATTTTTCAAAATTATATTATTTTCTTAGTAACCGTTTGTAAATTATTTTCTCTTCTACAGTAGAGTTTATATAAAAAAATGACGCCGATATTTTATTGAAGTTGATTTGTAATTTTTTGAGAATTAAAATGCACTAAATTACACAAATTGAGAGAAAATACAAATAAATTTTATTTTGTTTCAGTGTGGTGCCAGCGTCGGCCAGAACTATGTGCCATATATTAAGGAATGCTATGAGGGTCTTGAAGGGAAGGCTCTTCTAAAGGCTTATGGTGACGAAACTCTTTCCTTAGATCCTGCTCTCACTTTCGTACCATGGCTGATCTTTGATGGGGTAAGGCAGTGTTTCAAAATAAGATGATCTTAGCCTATTTTTATTTTTTTAGACGAAAAAGCAATATTAAACACGCCAAAGATTTTGGATTTATCCCAGAAAAAAATTCCAAACTGTCAACCTCTCTGGCTTTTAAGCCTAACAAAGAAATATAAAGGCTAATAACAAAAGGGAATGTGTCCAAATATAAACTAAAATCTCTTTTGAAATAAACAACACTGAGAGAAGAAACATAAATAACTAAAAAAAACGTTTATTTTCCTGCCAACAGATAACAATCGTAATGATAAATTTTAAGATTTTCTTAGGATCAAACATCCAACTTCGATTGTAACAACCATATCAACAAGATAAAAGTACACAGAGAAATATAGATAAAAGACTCAGATAAAAGACTCAATAGTCTTTTATCTGATAGAGCAATAGTGTTGATTAGGTAAAAGGTGATGTGTCTCCCATGTATTATATTCTTTTCGGCGACCACCTTGAGAAGAACCAATTGTAACTTACAAAAGGGCTCATTTGACTAGAAATTGAAAGTTCCAGTGCCCTTTATAAGGACCAAAAGTTTTCGAAGGGCTTCCATCACCCCACCTGTGCATTCTTCGTAGCTACCCTTGGTATCGAATCGACACTTAACGATTATAGGCCATTTAAAAGTTTTATCCGGATGTCAACAATCAAATTTGACTGAAAATCTCCTCTGAATTAAAAAAAAAGCAATTGACGCCATCTACCTCTACCAAGAAAAACGTACCAAGAAAAATAATATAATTAATTATAAATACAGAAATCAAAAATATTAGTTACTTTCTTATCTCTCATTTTTTATAGCATCCAAAATACAAAATACCCATTTGGGCAGAAGGGTCAATTTTATAATTTTAATTTATATCCATATTTTGATTAATGAAATTAAACTTGTTTTAATTTTGTCTCTGGCTCCGAGGAATTAAAAAACTGCACTGTTAGTAATGCCCGTATATTTAATTCAAATAGTGGCCATCTTAAACGGCCAAAGTTTAATCACGTATTACTGCCCCATACCCTTTAGGGTTTTATTTTGTTAATTCAATATCTATTTTCAGAAAAAATAACTTAAGACAACTACATCCCCTCTAAATGGCACGGCATGAAATGGAAGAAGAATAATTAAAAAAATCCGCAAAAATAAAAAACAAATTAAATTTACATAGACCACGGGGGAGGGGTTAAAAAAAAACAGAAAAAAAAATAAAGCAAATATCATGTAGCCTGCTAACGCTAACCCAACACCCAAATCCCTCCTTAACACACATCAATTATAATAAAAATATAATAATAATAATAGTACTAACATTCAAGATTTAACCATTTTATTTATCAATAAAATATCCAATTAATTTAATCATTAAAATCATATTTAGAAAACAATCCATTTTCAACAGCAATTTAAATTCACTTGCATCAAAACTACTTTCAGTTTCCCCATTTAACGAATTCCATAACTTAACCCCTCCAAAAAAAAGAAGAGAAAACCCGACCTAGACGTAACAAAATGACTAACATAGATTTTATTCCTCGACCTTTTGCCATGGGAATGAACCTTGTGTGAACACGCTTAGACAAGAAGCGGACTTACCTTTAGCACAATTATACACGAAAACAAGAGCATAAAAAATCAAATAGAGCAGCCGCTGGAAGTATTTTCAACTTAACGCAAGCCTCAAGACACGATTCAGAAGGAGCGGGTGAAGCATTGAGTAGAAACTCCCGAGTCATATTGGACTACAATACAAAATATAGAAGTGGATTAAACTAAAATATAATATACAGATTATATCCGTCGGGAAACAATATTTAAGTTTTCGTATTTTGCCAACATTTTTAGTTAATATATTTGAAACTTTCTTAATATGACCTTTAAATGAAAGTGATTTATCCGCAATAATACCCAGATGTCGAACACTTGACATCCTCCGTATTGAAAGGCTTCCAGCTTCAACTGAAGATCCATGGATAACAATTATCTGACCGTCCAAAACATACAAAATTAAACTTATTATCATTAACAGCAATACTGTCATAATATCCTCTGAATATTATCAGATAATGAAGTAACCAGCAATCAATATAATTAAGGGCCTAAAATAGACTCTTGTAGTACACCACATCTAATAAGCAATGGTTGAGACATTGAGCCAGACATCTTTATTCTTTGTAAACGACTAGAAAGGAAACTAATGATCAAATTGAGAAATCTTACATTAACTCTACATCTTTTCATTTCAACAAGTATAGAATGCTAAACAGTATCGAAAAACTTTAATAATACCTAAATTTATTATTGTAAATCGGTAACCTTTATCAAGGGCTTGATTTATTTAAATAATTGAATATGCTATTGCATCTTCTGTATTCATTCCTTTCTTAAAAGCAAACTGATTAAAATGTAATCAAGAAACTTTTCAAAGTTTCCATAAAGTCTATTTTTAATAAAATTTTAATTATATGGCCCTTTAGGGTAAGTTACAAACCTTACAACCTTCGATGATTTAAAATTTTTTTTTGATTTTCGAAAGTACGAAGAAAACTTTCATGCCTCAAGCCTCTTTCCGGATTAAGCTTCGGATGCTTCTTGGGCTAGATTTGATTTATTTCAAAGAAAGAACTACCACTGTCCTGATGGGCCAAACTCACATTTTCGAGTCAACATTCAAAATATCCATTGGGAAGATAAAACTTTCCTAAACATAGGCTATTTAGATAGTTTAAATGTAATAGACAAAAATGTTATTGGAATGAGTGAATTTCTTGAAGCTTTGAGAGTTAAAGGTGCAAAAATAGGTTTGAAAATTAATGCTAAGAAGACTAAGTCACTTAGACTAGAAGTAAATGAGGCTGAAGTCGTGATACCGGCAACGCAAAAATTGATCAAGCGGACAGCTTCACTCTTACGTGAAGAATATTATTAATAAAGATAGCGCATTCAAGGAAGTTTTAAAAACTAGAATAGCTAAGGCACAGGATGTCTTTTCAAGACGCCCTGTTTGAGAAGTTTAAGAGAGCAGCAATATAAGTCTACGAACTAGGAGTAAAATATTAGAAGCAATGGCAATGACAGTGGTCAAGTATGACTTTTAAATGTGGGTGCCTCGAAAGACTGGGGAATCCTTGTTGTAGGTCTTCCAGAGTAACTGTCTAAGGATAATTGCTGTACTTGTTACTTATTGCTGTACTAGATTCTGCTGTAACTTGTTAGTAGTAGTAGTAGTAGTAGTAGTAGTAGTAGTAGTAGTAGTAGTAGTAGTAGTAGTAGTAGCAGTAGTAGAAGTACATAGTAGTAGTACATAGTAGTAATGTAGTATTCAAAAAATCTTTAAAACAGACAAACAAACTTTGAAACAAAGACTAATATTTTTCGATGAAGATGTCAAGGATATAGCTAGAGGTTAAACCAAAAAGTCATTCATAAAACTTGTCCAAAATTCATTAGACATAAAACGTCAAAGATGATGCAAATACTTAAAAATAACAAAACATTATGAGTTTGCATATAACATGGAAACAAATTCAAAAACTTTGACAAGAAAATAAAAAGGAATAAGCCAGGGGAGTGTTAGAGATTACAGGAAATTGGAAAATCTATTGGCATTGGATGTTAATGTTTTCAGTGTTATAAGGTACCTATTTTCTATTTCATACTTTGAGGCTTTCTCGAAGACTTATTTGATTGAATTAAATCAGAGGTTAACATAAAGGCAGACGTTAGTCTCCCAGAATACTTCCTTCTGCCGTACCTCGTGGGGAAAAGTGTGCATAAGAAATCTCTTTTCCATCGGAGGAAACACATCACGCAGGAGAAAAGGGGGCATTTGATCAGAGGAGATCCGGGGCGTATTAAAATCACACCACTTGGAGCTACACCTAGAAAACACACAGAGTAAAATCAAGAATAACCAAAAAAACTCTTATGTTTGAAAAGAACCTACCGTGTGAAAGAAGTACCGAAAACTCTCGAAATCCCTCTAAAGATTGGTTTCGTGATGTGTTTAGGTAAAAACAAGTTTTTCCAAGAGAAAATTTGGTGAAGACAAAAATTCATGTTTCTCTTTTGGTTTCTCTCTCAGTTGCTTATCTCAATACCTTCTGTTTTTCTTCATTTATTATTTCAATTTCTTTTTTAGGAATGGAATGAACAGAGTCAATGGAATGGAATTTTTGCCTTAAAATCAGAGGTTTGCGACCGCTTAACTGTATTTCCAGCTCAGTGCCAAACAAAAAGAAATTATTAGTTAAAAAAAGCTGTTCAATTTATTCTGAAGTACCATATTATTTTATTGGAATTTACCTAATACAAAAAGGTTCATCTAACATTTGTGTTTCTCCCCAGTTTCTTCTCCCTTGTGTCTCTCTCCCCTTGTCTCTGTTGCACTTTCTTTCTTCCTTCTTCTCCGGCTCTGGACAGTGAAAAATAATCAAGAGAATATGGGGGAGGGGGTGCTAAACTCGTTTTTCAAAATCAAGGGGGAGAGAGATTTTTGTTGTTTTTGGTAATTTCGATAAAAGCACTAAAATTGGAATTTTCCAAAATCAAGGGAAGAGGTCCCCCTCCCCCCGCTCCTCCCTAATTGGTGCCACTGTTTCTAGGCCTATTTTTCTCTCTCTCTTTCTTCTTTTCTCTTTCTCTTTTTAGAAAGTTCCTTGTTTTTATCATAAAAGGAGTGAAGCTAGACTATGACTAACCTAGACTATATCTGATCAATATTTAGTTAATTAACCCTCATTTCAAGGGGGGTGGCAGCTTTTCATCTGACGGGGCAAAAACAACCTTCGCACGTTTTCTACCAAAAAATTAAACTTACCATATTTACCTTGTAAAACGTCCTTTTCATGAAAGAGAGATGAGATTGGCCGAAAAAAGACTTTTCGACCACTTTCAAACAATATCTTCTCCTCTACGAAGGTTTCCAAAGGAACTGAAATCGATAGTAGGTATGGATTGCAGGAAAAACGGTAGTGAATAAGAAGCAATGGCTGGCTCTCGTCATCTCTGTGTCCTTTATCAGGGAGAAGGGAATAAGTTTTAGCTCCTGTCACTATTAGTCCCATGGGTTTTTTGAAAGACTGGCCGAGAGAGTTTTTTTTGAAGAATTTAGAACTAAAAACTGGAAAACCAAGAGTATGAGAAAACTTGTAAGAGTGGAAAGTGGCGCTAGTGTCGAAATAAAAAAATCATGAGCATTGTCTAGTGTTCGGCGACTTTTTTTATCCTAAAATACTGCACACAACTTGTCATTTCAAGTACTTAAAGATGCAGGGGAGGTTAAGGAACGCACAATTTTGTCCTCAGCACGCCTAGCAGATTAATGTCACGCAGCCTACTTAAGCTGCCTTTGCAGCCTGGATTTGGGCGGCCTGGATTTTAGCTTAAAATAGTTATTGAAAACAGAAGATTCTAAGTAACCATCCCATAGCGAAGTATTTCAGCTTCAATTCTATTGCGTTGTAGGATAATCAGGCCAAATGCTCAAGCGTCTCTGAAATTTTTTTACTTTTCTAATGAAGTCGCCGACCGCTACAAGTCAATTGGCGCTAATATTTTTAATTCCTATATGCCCATGTTAAATCGTCGATGGTCCATCTCCCATTAGTTTCCCATTCTCTTTGTTACGGACCAGAACAGTTCATTCACTTCTCTCAAATCTGATAGGAGATGGCAAACAGGATATAAAGAACGTGAAGCTAAATTGACATGGGCAGGCATTGCCAAACTTAACCCCAGCTTTGTAAACATCTCTTACGACTTAATAGTTCTGAAAGAGAATAGTTACTGAAGCTGTTAGAAGTTCAAAGAAGCCAATTAGAGGAAGGCAAAGAGCCAGAATTTCTTTGATTACGAAAATGGAAACCATTATGATTTTAAGTTCTTTTTTTGAGGGACTGTGTCTCAGATAATAGCACGTACAAGAAATATAGTTTGATCCCACTGTTTAGGTCCATAATGAAAGAAAGACTAAGAAGGTTAAGTCAGACAGCTGAAATACAATTAAACGAAAGGTTTTGTGTCGTTTGGATGGATGGCAAGAGATCGCAATGACATAACTAAAGGTGAGTTGGAACATAATGGAAGGGAGAGTAAAGAGTTATATCTTGAATAAGTTGGAGATAAAGAAGTGTAAGCAGCTATATTGATCTCAGATAGTATGGTTCTGTGATGAGCTGCTAGTTATAATAATAACATTAATAACTGTAACTTACTAAAGGTAAAGTGTATCTTCCATGGTATCTTGAGAAAAAATTCGTTAACCAAACGTAATAAAAAATGCAGCAGCAGAATAAAAAAAAGGGCTTCTAAGTTTATCCGAGGTAGAAGTTTTCCGAGGTAGGTTTTTTTTTATGCTACGTAACATTAATTTTACATGTGATCAGTAAAAAAAAAAAAATGAAAAATCTGTTTCAGAATGTAAGTTGTTATTATTAAGCAATTGTTATTAGAAGGAGAATAAGTAAACATCACAACCATGAGATGCGAAAAAGAGATCAAGACTGATATGTGCATCTTAGCAAGTATGTTTATCAAGTAGCTTTTGTAATATTCAGAGGAATTTAATGTTTTTTTGGCAAAAACCATTTTCCTCAATCACAAGCCAAAATAGCTGAAAACAAAATAAAAATAATAATGCTAGACAGCTTAATAAATATTTTTGCTCGTCACTTTCAGAAAGGATAATCTAAAATTTTCATGGAGAGAGATAATAGAAATAAATTTACTCTCTTTTCTAAAATTGTTTACCGTTTTTCCAAGATTTCAGACGTCACCTTAAAGCACTTTTTTGCACCTTAAGACCCTCCCTTAAAGTTCAAAATAGAGATTTTTCTTGGGTTTCCTATAGACTATCCATTTCGGTCGTTTATGATAAATATAATACATATATTACCTATCTAATGGGTCATATCAAATTTAATACCTTTTCATATTCTTTTCTTTACTTGAGTCATTTTACCGATCCACATGGGCCTACTAAGAAAAAGTGAAGAATAACTTGTGGGGTATTTTGTGAAGGAACAGATACATCTCATGTGGTATATAACACAACCTTGAATATGCAGTTCTGCTGCAGTTCTGGAAAATATACTTCTGCTACTAGTTATTCTAAGCCAAACAAAGTTCCTCCGTATTAATACTATTACTACTACTACTACTAGGCCTACTACTACTAAGGTCTTACATTACATCATCAAAAAGCCGCCTAAGGTCAACACAGCTGCACAGGCTCCTCCACCACTCTATTTTATTCAAAATTCCACTCTCAACCCTTTCCCAAGAAGTTCCAGTTTTCTTTAAATCCTTCCCTATGACCTCTTTCCATCCCTTTCTGGGAACACATGTCTTTCGTTTGGTCCAGACTAATGGTCAAAAATAAAAATCTTTGGCAATCCTTCGCAAAATATGTCCTGCTCATCTCTACTTTTCTCTCATTATAGCCCTAGAAAGTCGGGTAGAATCACATTTTTTTTTTATACAGCTTGTTGTTTGATATACAGTCAGTTAGACAGCCTAAAACTATCCATACACAATTCCTATAAAGAGATTTAACAAATCTTCCTCTGTCTTCTGAAGTGCCCATACTTGACCACTATATCACCCTAGCTTCCAACATTTAGTCTTAATTTGCAGACTTATTTTCCAATTTTTCTAATTTTTTTTTCCTTGGATATTCTACCTTTTACATTCATTAATGCCCTGTTATTTTAGTATTAAATAATAAAAAAAAGTTTTTTTTAGTATTATTTTTAGTATTAAATAAATAATAAAAAAAATCTTTTTCAGCTGAAAGTAAGGAGCAACATTAAAACTTAAAAAGAACAGAAATTATTAAGTACACGAAGGGGTTTGCCCCTCCTTAACACCTCACTCTTTGCGCTAAAGTTTTAAGAACTTTTAGAAAAGCTTCTTATTGTTCTAACTAAACGACCCTTGTGTTTCAGGAGTCATTTTTAAGAAACTGGGACAAAATTCAAACTTTAGTGTAGAGTCCGAGATGCAGAGAAGGGGCAAACCTCTTCATATAAGTAATAATTTCTATTCGTTTGAAGTTTTAATGTTGCTCCTTGCTTTCAGTTGAAAAAAACTTGTTTTTTTTTTTTAATTTCTGATCGTTTTTTAAATAATGCCAGGAAATCTGGTCCCAGTTCCACGGAGAAATTCCCCTCTCCACGTAAATATCCTCTAGACAATTCAATCTTGGTGAAAACCTACCCTTGACATTTACCCTTAACAGCTATTCTCGTAAAATTGAGACCGAAAAGAGAAATCAAGACACATAAAAACAATTTTGTATAGTAGCTCAGGCAAATTCCCACACTGTAGAATTTACCCTGATAAGTTCACCCCCTGGAAACTTCCCTCCCATGGATAATTCCCCTGTGGAAAAACCACCAGCAGAAATTCGTCCCCCCTCACCCAAAAGTGTATGTATGCTAGGCTTTCAATAATGGTGAACGAAATGGCTATCTCAAAGTTTTGATCGGACAATTTTGAGAAAAAGGGGCGGGGAGGGGGCCTAGTTGCCCTCAAATCTTTATGGTCACTTGAAAAGGGCACTAGAACTTTTAATTTCTGTTCGAATGACCCCTATCTCGATATTCTAGGACCATTGGGTTGATACGATCACCCCTGAAAAAAAAAAACAACAACAAATAAACACGCATCCAGGACCTTTTTTCCAGCAAAAATAGAAAATTCCTCTTTTTTCAACATATGAGGTTGAAACCTCTCAGATACGCTGAATCTGATGATATGATTTTCATTAAGATTCTATTGTTTTAGGAGTTGACCTTTCCTCAGGGGCTGGTGGGGGTTCATGCTATCTCCAAAGACATATTTGGGTTAGACATTTTAACTATGTTGAACCAAATAGCAATCTCAGAATTTACATCGGACGCTTTTGGAAAAAAGTGGCGTAGGAGGGGACCTAGTTGCCCTCCTATCTTTTTGGCCACTTAAAAAGGGCACTAGAGCTTTTAATTTCCATTTGAATAAGCCCTCTCTCTATATTCTAGCACCACTGGGTCAATACGACCGTTCCTGAAAAAAAAAAAAATAAACACGCATCCGTGATCTTCCCTCCGGCAAAAATAGAAAATTCCGCAATTTTGTAGATAGGGGGTTGAAAAGTTCTGAAATAAGGTTCTCTGATACTCTGAATGGTGAGATTTTCCTTAATATTTCTTTGACTTTTAGGGGGTGTCCCCCCCCCTTTTGAAAAATCAGGCGAATATTCTCCGGCTCGTAACCTTTGATACTACTACTACTAACAACTCATCGCAGCACCAAGCCGCCTGAGGCCAACACAGCTACGCACGCTCCTCCTCCACCCCAATCTATTCAAAGCCTCCCTTTTTACACCCGCCCACGAAGTTCCCATTTCCTTTAAATCTTTCTTTATGACGTCCTCCCAACCCAGACGGGGACGACCTGCTTTCCGTTTAGCCCTAGATGTTGGCCGAAAAGAACAATCTTCGGCAATCTGTCATCCTTCATCCGAACAACATGCCCTAACCACCTCAACCTTTCTTTCATTATAGACCTAGAAAGTGGTATTGAACCACATTTTTCGTATAGCCTATTGTTTGAAATACGGTCAGTCAGCCGGGTACCCAGAACAATCCTTAAGCAATTTCTCTGGAAAACATCTAGCAAATCTTCATCCGCTTTTCGGAGCGTCCATGCTTCAGAGCCATATTTGACCACTGTCATCACTGTAGCTTCTAAGATTCTAATCTTGGTTTGCAGACTTATCTTCCTATTCTTCCAGACTTTTTTTAACTGTGAAAAAACACCCTGAGCCTTGGCTATTCTATTTTTAACATCTTCACTGCTCCCACCATCTTTACTAATAATACTACCAAGGTAAGTGAAACTGCCCACCTGATCAATCTTTTCATTACCCAACGTCACCTTTTCATCTTCACTTATTCCTAGCCTTAGTGACTTGGTCTTCCTAACATTAATTTTCAAACCAATACTAGCACCCTGAACTCGCAAAACCTCTAAAACTTCATTCATTTTGCTCACACTTTCATCTAGGATGCTTAAATCATCAGCATAATCCAAGTCCAGGAGACTTTTTTCCTCCCCATTTGATTCCGTGGTCTCCCATTGCCTTTCCTGTGCTCCTAAAACAAAGTCCATCAAAATAATCCATATAAAGGGGGATAGAACACAACCCTGCTTAACTCCTGATTTAATACAAAACCAGCTGCTAACCTCATTTCCTACCTTAACCGCAGCAGTGTTATTCTCGTACATAGCACTAATCACTTTAATGTATTTGTCTGGTATACCATACAAGGATAAAAACCTTTACTAAAGCTCCTCTATCAACAGAATCGAACGCTTGCTCATAATCTATAAAACTAAGGACCAAGGTGTTTGAAAACTTAGGCACTTCTCAATTATTAACCTAAGAGTGAAAATTTGGTCAACACATCCTCTACCTTTTCTAAAACCGCACTGCTCTTCTCTTAAAACTTTGTCTACGGCATCTCTCAGTCTAAAAAGTATCATATTACTGAGCAATTTGCTACCTACAGAGACCAGACTAATGCCTCGATAATTACCACACTCACTTTTATCACCTTTCTTATAAAGTGGCTTAATTAAGGTTTTCCTAAAATCATTAGGTACTTCCCCTTTTTCAAAAATCATATTCATAATCTCCAATAACTTATTTCTAACCTCAGAGCCACCATATTTAAGAAACTCATTTACTACCCTATCAGCACCTGGAGCCTTATTATTCTTTAATCCTTTTAGTACTGTTTCTAATTCCTCCTCACAAAAACAAAATCTTCCTTCACATCCAAGGTATCACAAACTTTTTCATTTTCCTCTATATTTTTTCCTGCAACTCTATCTCGGTTAAGCAAATTCTCAAAATGTTCGGCCCATCTCGCTTTAGCTTTTGTCTTATCGCTAATTGCCACCCCATTCCTATCTTTAACTGGGACAAGTCCGGATTGACTACTAGCTCTCAATTTGTTAACGTGCCAGTACAATATTTTACTATTATGCCGTCTAGCTGCATCTTCTAAATCCTCGGCAATTTTATCCATGGCCTCCACTTCACACCTCCTTAGTTCATATTTCAATGCTTTCTCCACTTTCTTTACATTTCTTTTGTTTTCATGTGATCTATCACTCAGATAATTCTTGTACAAGTCCTTTCTCCTTTCTATTAAACCTAAAGCTTTTTCACTAATATTCTTAGCTGCAGTTCTAGCTTTCTTCCCTAATACACCTTCAGCAACTTCACAAATTATTTTTCTAAAATTATTCCAACCATCTTCCACATTATCAAATTTTAAGCTCTCAAGTTTAGAATTCAAACTGTTCCTGGAAAGTTTCTCTCAAATTCTCATCCTGGAGTCTACTAACATCATAACTTCCCGGGAGGTAATTACCCTTCCGATATTTCAGCTTTAAATTAACCCTTGACACTACTAGATGGTGATCTTTACTTTTAAACATCAATAACAGCACTCCTATATACCCTAGTATCTTGTATTGATCCTGCCAGTCTTCGATTTACTATAACATAATCAATAAGGTTTGCTGTCTTACCATCACGTGAATACCATGTTAGCTTATGAGCCATTTTATGACCAAACACCGTATTGGTTATAACTAGATTGTTATACCTACAAAATTGCAAAAGTCTGTATCCATTACTGTTTTCTTTTCCTACACCAAATTTACCTAAGCTGGGATACCATCTATCCATATTTCTACCAACCTGGGCGTTAAAATCTCCCAGCAATAACATCATATTTCTACCTGGGACCTTGTCTATTTGCTCCTGTAACTGTAAGTAAAATTCATCTGAGTCACTAGTATCTCCATCAGTCGTTTCTACAGGGGCGTATACTACTATAACTGATACCTTGAACTTTCTAGTCATAAAATGAGCAATTAGTATTCTATTATTAATACCTTCCCAGCCTAAACAAGACTTAGCAGCTTCCTTATTCATCATGAGCCCTACTCCCTGTCAATGTAACCCATCCTTCCTGCCTGAGTAAACAAATTCTATATCACCTAATTTCATGCTTCCTAACCCTGGGATATGAGTTTCTGATACTCCTAATAGATCCAGTTCGAATCGTCTGAATTCGTCAGTCAAAATGTCGATACGATAGTCATTTTTTAATGTCGTAACATTCCAAGTTCCAATTTTCATGTTTCTTTAAATCATTGAAATTTTTTTCGCCTCAGGAAAAGCAATGATCCCGGATACCAGTGCAGGACGGGGATCACATATCTTCTCAAGTCTACACCGAAGTGCTTAAGCCGGCTTAGAACCGGACAGCAAGAAGTCCCTGGGACCTCCATGAATGGAGGCTTTGTGCAATCCTGGGCCCATCTTGGTCACAACATGGTTTTCAGCGCTTGGCGATGCTCTTCTATCAACAAGAGTCGAAATCCTGCACAGACAATCTCAAGCCTATTACCTCCGACTCATTATATATTCATGCCTACAAATATTATGCTACTACGGGGAGGCAACCCGTAATAGATAAATTAGCTAGGAAGAGGTTTTTCAGCCCAAAGACGCCCATCAAAACATACCAATCCCAGAAGAATTGTCCATTAGTCAGAATCCCGTGCGAATGCTGTGTCGTTTACTAGGCTATAATTTCCTCGAGGGGCGCCACTCCTCAAGTGGGAATAGAGTTGACCGCAAGGTCCCCAGTCTTGCAGGTACCCCGAAAAGGTCGAGGCAGCCCTTTGCAGAGGCCGTTGTCCATAGATCTGGATCTTACGCCCTGCCACAGTTGTCCTCCTATAGAGGATCCTCCCGCGATGGTGTTCTGCATCACCATGCAATTTAACCCATTGCTGGGAGAAGGTTTGCAACTCATGGAACTTGTGGATAAACAAGTGGGCCCTTTTGAGTGTACATTTGAGGGGGCCTTCTTCCTCCTCCACCTGTATTTATGACCCCGGCAAGGGTGCCCCAGATTCTATTATGGACCCCCAGGGACAAGGTCCCCCCTTGGTCCATGCCTCCTATGGAGGTACCCTACATATCTGTAGAGTGTTCCCCTATCGCCACCTGGGGACATGCTGAATGGCCTGGGGGAGGCCAGATAAACGGATCACTTTTGTTTTGCAAAGGCAATAACTCAGTGACATATTTAACCTACTACTTATAAATATACATAACTCACTGACTAGGCCTATATTAGTTATATACAGAAATATATAACTCAGTGACACATTAAACCTACTACTTATAAATATGTGTAACTCACAGACTAGGCCTATATATGTTATATACAGAAATATATAACTGAGTGACATATTTAGCCTACTACTTATAAATATGTGTAACTGACTGACTAGGCATATAAGTTATATACAGAAATATATAACTCAGTGACATATTTAGCCTACTGCTTAAAATATGTGTAACTCACTGACTAGGCCTATATAAGTTATATACAGAAATATATAACTCAGTGACAATTTAGCCTACTACTTATAAATATGTGTTACTCACTGACTAGGCCTATCTAAGTTATATACAGAAATATATAACTGAGTGACATTTTTAGCCTACTACTTATAAATATGTGTAACTCACTGACTAGGCCTATATAAGTTATATACAGAATATATAACTGAGTGACATATATTTATCCTACTGCTTATAAATATGTGTAACTCAATGACTAGGCATACAAGTTATATACATAAATATATAACTCAGTGACATATTTAACCTACTACTTATAAATATGTGTAACTCACTGACTAGGCCTATTTAAGTTATATACAGAAATATATAACTGAGTGACAAATTTAGCCTACTACTTAAAATATGTATAACTCACTGACTAGGCCTATATAAGGTGTATACAAAAATATATAACTGAGTGACATATTTAGCCTACTGCTTATAAATATGTGTAACTCACAGACTAGGCATATAAGTTATATACAGAAATATATAACTCAGTGACATATTTAACCTACTACTTATAAATATGTGTAACTCACTGACTAGGCCTATCTAAGTTATATACAGAAATATATAACTGAGTGACATATTTAGCCTACTACTTAAAATATGTGTAACTCACTGACTAGGCCTATATAAGTTATATACAGAAATATATAACTGAGTGACATATTTAGCCTACTGCTTATAAATATGTGTAACTCACTGACTAGGCATATAAGTTATATACAGAAATATATAACTCAGTGACATATTTAACCTACTACTTATAAATATGTGTAACTCACTGACTAGGCCTATCTAAGTTATATCAGGATTCTTACTATCTTGAGAAGTAAAAGAGTTATGCAAATATAACTTGCAAAAAGTAAATCTATGACCAAAAATATAACCTTTAAAGGCATTGCCAAGCTACTATTTCTACCTTTTTCTTTATTTTTAGGACCTAAAAAGATTCTATGCATCACAGGTCTTTTACTTAGCTTGGTAAACTTACAGCTGGTTATCTGCAATGAAATAACATATTTGCCTTGTCTAGAAAGAAAAGTTACTTTAGGGATACCAAGGAAAACTTATCTAAAATTAACAACTTTACAAATTGAAAATTTTTATAACACATTAACACATTAACACATATAACACATTAGTTCACATTATTTCTAAAAAAAAAAAAAAAAAAAAAAAAAAAAAGAACTAGTCATTTGTCACTACCCTGAGAAATACCCAAAAACAACATATTTTAGGTGATGCTAAACTTTGTAGTTGAAATAGTTGTTTAAAATATAGTGAGACAAACTATTGTTCTTGTTTAAGGTTTCCATCTAAAGTGCCAGTAAAGAAGTTATGAAACCTTTACTCATTTGAATGAAAATGAAACCAACTAATTATAGTTCATTTTACCAAGGCAGGGTAAAAAAAAAAAAAAAAAAAAAAAAAAAAAAAAAAAAAAAAAAAATCTGGAGATTGTGTAGGAATCCAGAAAATCTTTTTTTACTGAAGACACACTTTGCCCAACTTTACAATACTTTGCCCCCTATATTCCCAATACTTTACCCATAATAATTAAATTTTTAAAGTGGAAAATCAGAATTTTTAGGTTTTTTTTTGTCATAAAAGAAAAATTGATTTTAAAATTCAGCAAGCACAAGTTTATCTGCAGTAATAAGGGTGTTTTTAAAACATGAGACTTAAGAAAGGACAGATAGTTTCTGCCCCCTCCCTCCCACAAGTGTACCTTTATTCAAAGAGAAGAAGAAAATAGAAGATAATTTGCAGAAGTTAATGAAACCTATACATTTGGCTTCAGTACAATAAGTAAACTGTTTTGATATATCCATCAGTATCTAAATTCTGTTCCTTAGAGTTTCGGTTACTACTGAGCCGCGTCGCTCCTTACTAAAAGTTCGTTACCACGAACAGTTTGATATTATTACGTATATGTGGTGGGTGGCTCCCTCCTCAACACCTCTATCTTCACGCTAAAGTTTTTTCGGCACTTTTAAAAAAGTAACTTATTGTTCAAATTAAACGACCCTTGTGTTTCAGGAGTGGTATTTTAAAGAACTGGACAAAATTTAAACTTTAGCGTAAAGAGTGAGGTTTTGAGAAGGGGAGAAACCACCCTCATATATGTAATAATTTCTATTCGTTTTTAAATTTAATGTTGCTCCTTACATTCAGTTGAAAAAACTTGTTTTTTTATTTAATTTCTGATCGTTTTTTAAAATAACGCCAGGAAATCTGGCTCAGCCTCCACTAAAAATCCCCCTCTCCACGGAAATATCCTCTGAACAATTCAATCCTGGTGAAAATTTACCCCGACAATTACTTTCTCGAAAGAACACCTCCACGCGTAAAATTGAGTCGGTAAGGAGAAAGCAAGATGTATGAAGAAATTTGGTACAGGAATTCTGGCAAATTCTCCCAGTACACAATTTCCCCTGAAAAGCTCATCCCTGGAAACTTTTCTCTCCATGGATAATTCTCCCCGTGAAAACACCCCCAGCAGAAAATTCGTCCTCCCCTCCCCACCCAAAAAAGTGTATGCATACTTCCCAATAACAAATACTATACGTAAACAATGGACAAATTTTACAACTTAAAGGCCTTTCCCCAGGGTCTGTAGGGAGTCATGTTTTCTCCAAAGGTATAGTTATTAGACCTTTTAACTATGCTGAACAAAATAACAATCTCAGAATTTTGATCGGATGATTTTGGGAAAAAAGGTGTGGGACGGGGCCTAATTGCGCTCCAATTTTTTGGTCACTTAAAAAGGGCACTAGAGCTTTTATTTCCGTTAGAAAGGAGCCCTCTCCCGATGTTCTAGGCCCACTGGTCAATACGATCATCCCTGGGGATAATAAACAAACAAAAACAAGCAAAAAAAACATGCGTCCGTGATGTTTCTTCTGGCAAAAAAATACAAAATTCCTCATTTTTGCAGATAGGAGCTTGAAACCTCTACAGCAGGGTTATCTGATAAGCTGAATCTGATGGTGTGATTTTCATTAGGATTCTATGACTTTTAGAGAGTCTTCCGACCTTTCTAGAAAAGTCAGGCAAATTCTCTCAGGCTCGAAATCTCTAAAAGTCATAGATTTAAACAAAATCCGGCAAATTTTCTGAGGTTCGTAATCTTTGATGAGCAAGACTAAACTTAATGAAACTTATATATTTAAAATCAGCATAACAATCCATTTTTTTATATATTGGTATCAAAATTTCATTTCTTAGAGTTTCGGTTACTATTGAGCCGGATCCCTCCTTACTTACAGTTCATTACCACGAACTGTTTAATATATTCCTGACTTTGAGCATTTATCTAGAATGAAAAGCGCCAATGAGATTGGCGTAGGATGAGATTGAAGGATCTTTAATATATTTTCCATGTAGGATGTTAATTTCATATTCACCTGTCAAAAAAAGAAATTTAGTCTTATATTCAAAACAACATTCGTTAAAGGGAAACATACTCCTTACGCAAGGAGAGTACCCCTTTTATTGTAATCTGGTAGGGTTAGTAGTGATTGTTTTTGAAATTGTAACTGTAGCCTTAGAATTTTATAAAGCAAATTCAACTTTGTTTACCTGCAAGTAAGTTATTAACTGCGAAATGTTCATTATTGGATCAGCGGAACTACACTCGAATTAAAGTGTCCAAAATACTGATAAAGAACTGTAAGATACTTTATTTGGGACCTCTCACATTCGAGGGCTCCAAGGCTAGAACCTCTAGTGGACTTAAGAATTAGCTGGCCCTTTGCTGATGTCTGATCATAAATTAAAGGTTTTCAATATTAAACTTTTGAAGGTATCAATTCATGTATATCTACATTAATATTTAGTTTCCTACTCCAAAATTTAAATCACTTACGACTCTTGCCAGAACGTCGTAGAGAACGATGAGACCAGGTGCCTCCAGGCTGACCTATCGCCTGCCTGGCTCACGGCATCTTCCACTGGGACGTGGGCTTAGGCAAGGAGTTCATTGGTCTTATCTTTCCACCTGATGGGGGGGGGGACATCTTCTGGAACGTTTCCATCTGAGCAGGGTGGGGTCGAAGTCAAACACGCCCCGTGCTGGTGTGTTTGTCTGTGATGGAACACTTAAAACTGGCGAGAAAAATTCCATTCTTGCTTCAATGACGATTCAAATGGAACAGAAGTCTGTAGAAGTGGGCTATTTGACTAGAATGCCAGTGAGTATAAAACGTATTCATATGACTGCTGTATGTGTTAAACTCACTTTTCAAGAACGTAATCAGCAACCTTACTAGAATCTTCGGTTAAAAATTAAATTTTTCTAAATAAAATCACAAAATTACTTCCTTTCAGAATGTTTTATATAAACACTACAACACTTAAGACGTTAAACTAAAACACCTTTACATTGCTAAATTTGTGAATAAATTCTTATGTTATCACCACAAAATTTAATCTAACCCTAAGGGATTCTAGATTAAAATGCCTCCTGTACATACAAGGCCAGACACCACATATGGAATAAAATTTTGATGTAGTCTTTGGAGCCTCGGAGAGCCATAGGTCAGGGTAGGACACACAATGGCCATTTTTCAATGTACGGTCAGAGAGACTAGGTTATACAAACTCTCACTAGTTGTATCCGTTTATAACACATAACTTAGTGAAAAGTGTTTAGCGGCAACGATTGACTTACCCTCTCCCCTTCCATGCAAGTGGATTTCAGAAAGAGAGGTGGTACAAAAAAAAATAATTCACATAAGCAGAGGGTGCCACAAAATTCTAGAAATGAGGGTTGGACACAAATTCACAATAATCACTTAACAACGAATGAGCTATTTGAAATTTAAAGCAAAAGTGAACCTTTTCCATTGGGTCTAGATGAGTACTGATAGACGGAGCATTTAAGTCAACATAAAGGCTATAGCCACTATACAAATAGCTATAAGCTATCTATTGTCATTTAGTGATAACAAGCCTATGTAGATTCAATAAATGCCTAGTAAGCAGATGAATAAAAACGATGTGATTATTTACCTTCTCCTGGGAAAGATGGCAAGGCTAAATAAAAAAAAAATTAACGAGTTTATTTTGTACCTTTCTAGGGTTGAACCATGGACACTTTGATTTATACAAAGTTTGCACAGATTTTGGAAGAAACAAATTCTTACAAATATCTTGTGAACCATGTAAGGTCTAAGAAAACCGATTGGATCGATAGCTCTTGGTTAGTTTGAGTTGGTGCATTTTGATCCAAGTTCAGCCAAGAAAATTGTAACAGCTTTTGAACTTATCACAGCCGTGCTAAAATCTATCTATTGCCACTTCGGTGATAAAAAGTCTGTATATGTTTAACAACTGACCAGTAATCTGACGGATTGAAATATAACTGCGTCTTTGTTTAGCTTGAGGAATGGTTCAACTCTTCACACTATGCACGAAAGTCCAACTCTTGTGTGACTATACTATGACAATAATGGTGCATTTGAGTTGATTTTAACTTATTCTGTAAAATGGTAGTTTCCTAATTGAGAGAGAGGCTAAAACCCAATAAAACTCTGCCATAAAACTTGGGCTTAATGTCTAGTCACAGCGCTTCGATATATTATAGCTAACATTTCACGTTCACAACTATCGTTCCAGCATAAGAGAGGAGCTACTTCCCCCCTTGGTACCCACAGTGAACGCTGCAATAAATTCCTCCAAATGAGGAGGGTTGGAGTTAGATCTTTAATTCGTATTGTATACCAAAATATGCATAGACAGTTTTAAAATTTAAGCTAATAAATTTAAGCTAATAAATTGTAATTGTTCATGCTTAAAGCATGACTCCAAATGATCGTCACAATTTCCAGCAATTGTCACCAGCCGCTGAAACATCAGTACTGGACCAACGGCAACAGACTGTCCGTTAATAACTGGTGCAGCTTTATTAGCTAGCGTTACGAACACAAAATTATTCTTGAATGTGTATGTGTTGACTTTTTCCCCTGTCATTCTAACCATGACTTGTTGTCCGATGGATCTAGCTGTGTCGACGTTGACTTTTTCATCAGCCGTAATTCCAGAAGTAATGTTTCGCAAGCTCGGGTCTTCTGCAAAAGGTGTATTCTCAGCAAGAAAGCAAAGGAGCTTGCTAGTGTCATGGTTGTCGCGTTAAATCGCTGACCATCAATCGACTGGCCAGATAAGGCGGAATACGGTGGAATAGGTTTTATCAGTGTATCGATCGATTTAGAATCACCCGAAATATTTTTACATGCTGGGACTTTGAGTTCCAGTCGGTTGCAAAAGGATTATAAAACTGATGAAATATTTAGATGAAAGTTACAATTTTACGTTCGAATAAAGGTGATTTTCATAATCACCGTGATCTAGTACCCTATTATAGACATCGATTTTGTTTTTGTACACCTTTATATGGAAATACGTCTCAACCTCAACTTCAAAAAACACATTTTTTAGTTTTACGTTCGAATATAGGTTTATTTTAATAATCACAGTGACTAATACCCTATTCTAGACATTAACTTTGTTACTGTACGCCTATATGTGGAAACACGAATTTCACCCCCCTCAAAATCAACCTCAACCTAAAAAAAAACATACTTGTGAAACAGCTAGATGAGCAAACTTTGCATATTTGGAATAAGCACATTTTTTTTTTTTAGTCTGGTAGTCAAAGAATTATTTCTCTTACAATTTTTTCGGGGTTAGGCCTTTTTTTTGCACACACCTCCTGGACTATCTCCGTAACACAGTTCTTAACCAGCTACTCTAGCACTGGTCTCTAAAACTGGAGGCTTAAAAACTAGATTGTTTAATAGCAAAATAAAACAAAATATAAAAAAGGTGTTTTCTCAACTTTTCAAAAAAATGTAAGTTTTGTCATATTATTAACATTTGATAGGTAAATTTGAAATTAATTAGTTTTCAATGATCGGAATCAGCATAATATCTGGATTCTTCTTGTGCATAGGTGCATTGTTATCAAAATTCAGTTATTATGGTTCCAATTTATTGATAAGGGTGTTTTTCCTTATCCCTTCTGTAGGGGTTGGAAGGGAGCCAACAGTAATACTGAGGCTTCCACTCCACTTCCTATGTATAACAACCTATACAGGTTTATGACTTGTAGGCTGTTTTCTTCTAGATGAAGGGAAACTGTTCAGGAGAATCCTGATACTTAGAATCTACCTGAACCGCAGTTGTCACACTCAGTTTTAGGCTGGGGAAGGTATCCCGAATAAGCAACTGAAAACGGATAACTTTTATGTTTACTCCAAAACCCAGATTAATCTTTAAAGCCAGACCCATAGCCATCTTTTATCTTTACTCCAAAAACCAGCTTAATCTTTAAGGCCATCTTCTCCTGTAAGTTATATCTATATCAACATAGGGGCTTAGTTCTTCTGAAACAAAATTCGTAACAAAACTCCCATAACTCGAATCTAGAAAAGGAATAATATATATAGATCAAGACTGATATGTGCATCTTAGCAAGTATGTTTATCAAGTAGCTTTTGTAATATTCAGAGGAATTTAATGTTTTTTGGCAAACCATTTTCCTCAATCACAAGCCAAAATAGCTGAAAACAAAATAAAAATAATAATGCTAGACAGCTTAATAATATATATTATATAAGATTTATATAAAATTATTTTTATATTATATAAAATAATATAAGAGATCAAGACTGATATGTGCATCTTAGCAAGTATGTTTATCAAGTAGCTTTTGTAATATTCAGAGGAATTTAATGTTTTTTTGGCAAACCATTTTCCTCAATCACAAGCCAAAATAGCTGAAAACAAAATAAAAATAATAATGCTAGACAGCTTAATAAATATTTTTGTTAGACAATCATCTCTAATGCATAATGCATGTGAAAACAGGTCAAGAATTCTTCGTATTGCTCCGTAGACTAAACGTTTGCTAGCCTTGCAGAGGAATTTAATGTTTTTTTGGCAAACCATTTTCCTCAATCACAAGCCAAAATAGCTGAAAACAAAATAAAAATAATAATGCTAGATTATAAAATGCTAGAGATAAAATGCTAGAGATAAAAATAAGAATGCTTAATAAATATTATAAAAGATTATAATTATAATATTATAAAAATATTATATATTATAAAAATATAATATTATATTTTTATAATATTATAAAAATATTATTATAAATTATAAAAATATTATTATAATATTATTATAATATAATATTCTTATTATAATATTATTATAATATAATATTATAAAATATTATTATAATATTATAAAAACTTTATAATATTATAAAAATATTATAAAGATTATAGATTATAAAATGCTAGAGATAAAAATAAGAATGCTTAATAAATATTTTTGCTCGTCACTTTCAGAAAGGATAATCTAAATTTTCATGGAGAGAGATAATAGAAATAAATTTACTCTCTTTTCTAAAATTGTTTACCGTTTTTTCGAAGATTTCAGACGTCACCTTAAAGCACTTTTTGTACCTTAAGACCCTCCCTTAAAGTTCAAAATAGAGATTTTTCTTGGGTTTCCTATAGACTATCCATTTCGGTCGTTTATGATAAATATAATACATATATTACCTATATAATGGGTCATATCAAATTTAATACCTTGTCATATTCTTTTCTTTATTTGAGTCATTTTACCGATCCACATAGGCCTACTAAGAAAAAGTGAAGAATAACTTGTGGGGTATATTGTGAAGGAACAGATACATCTCATGTGGTATATAACACAACCTTGAATATGCAATTCTGGAAAATATACTTCTGCTACTAGTTATTCTAAGCCAAACAAAGTTCCTCCGTATTAATACTATTGCTACTACTTCTAGGCCTACTACTACTGAGGTCTTACATTACATCCTCACAAAGCCACCTAAGGTCAACACAGCTGCACAGGCTAATCCACCACTCTAATTTATTCAAAAATTCCACTCTCTACCCTTTCCCAAAAAGTTCCAATTTTCTTTAAATCCTTCCCTATGATTTCTTTCCATCCCTTTTTGGGAACACATGTTTTTCGTTTGGTTCCAGAAGAAAAAGTCAAAAATAAAAAAAATCTGGCAATCCTTCGTCCGCAAAATATATTCTGTCAATCTCTACTTTTCTCTCATTATAGCTCTAGAAAGTCGGATAGAATCACATTTTTCACACAGCTTGTTGTTTGATATACAGTCAGTTAGACCGTCTCCCACACTGTAGAACTTCCCCTGATAAGTTCATCCCCTGCAAACTTCCCTCCCCATTGATATTCCCCTGTGGAAAAACCACCAGCAGAAAATTCGTCCCTTCTCACACAAAAATGTATGTATACCAGGCTTTCAATAATGGTGAACAAAATGGCTATCTCAAAGTTGTTTCGATCAGACGATTTGAGAAAAGGGGCGGGGAGGGGCCTAGTTGCCCTCATATCTTCTTGGTCACTTAAAATGGGCACTAGAACTTTTAATTTCTGTTCGAATGACCCCTATCTCAATATTCTAGGACCACTGGGTTGATTCAATCACCCCCGAAAAAAATACAAATAAAAACGTATCCGGGACCTTTCTTTCGGCAAAAATAGAAAATTCCTCATTTTTGCAGATATGAGGTTGAAACCTTTCTGATACGCTGAATCTGATGATATGATTTTCATTAAGATTCTATTGTTTTAGGAGTTGACCTTTCCTCAGGGGCTGGTGGGGGGTCACGTTATCTCAAAAGACATATTTGTTAGACATTTTAACTATGTTGAACAAAACAGCAATCTCAGAATTTACATCGGACAATTTTGGAAAAAAGTGGCGTAGGAGGGGACCTAGTTGCCCTCCTATCTTTTTGGTCACTTAAAAAGGGCACTAGAGCTTTTAATTTACATTTGAATAAGCCCTCTCTATATATTCTAGAGCCACTGAGTCGATACGATCGTTCCTGGAAAAAAAAAAAACAAAAAAAAACACGCATCCGTGATCTTCCCTCCGGCAAAAATAGAAAATTCCGCAATTTTGCATATAGGGGGTTGAAACGTTCTGAAATAAGGTTCTCTGATGCTCTGAATCTGATGGTGAGATTTCCATTAATATTCTTCCACTTTTAGGGGTGTCCCCCCCCCCCTTTTGAAAAATTAGGCAAATATTCTCCGACTCGTAACCTTTGATATGTAACACTTAATTTAATGAAACTTATACATTTGGAATCAGCACAATAAGTCAATTATTTTGATATATCTATCGGTATCTAAATTCTGTTCTTTAGAGTTTCGGTTACTATTGAGCCGCGTCGCTCCTTACTTAAAGTTCGTTACCACAAATTTTTTGATATTTTTACGTATATGTGGCGGGTGGCTCCCCCCTCAACACCTCTATCTTCACGCTAAAGTTTTTCAGCACTTTTAAAAAAGTAACTTATTATTCAAATTAAACCCTTGTGTTTCAGGAGTGTTTTTTAAAGAATTGGGACAAAATTTAAACTTTAGCGTAAAGAGTGAGGTGTTGAGAAGGGGGGAACCACCCTCATTTATGTAATAATTTCTATTCGCTTTTAAAATTTAATGTTGCTCCTTACTTTCAGTTGAAAAAACTTGTTTTTTTATTTAATTTCTGATCGTTTTTTAAATAACGCCAGGAAATCTGGCTCAGCCTCCACGAAAAATCCCCCTCCCACTGAAATATCCTCTGAACAATTCAATCCTGGTGAAAATTTATCCCGGACAATTACCTTCTCGCAAGAACACCTCCACGCGTAAAATTGAGTCGGTAAGGAGAAAGCAAGACCATATGAAGAAGTTTGGTATAGGAATTCTGGCAAATTCTCCCAGTACACAATTTCCCCTGAAAAGTCCACCCCTGGAAACTTTTCTCTCCATGGATAATTCTCCCCATCAAAACACCCCAGCAGAAAATTCGTCCTCCCCTCCCCACCCGAAAAAATGTATGCATACTCCCCAATAAACAAATACTATACGTAAACAATGGACAAATTTTACAACTTAAAGACCTTTCCCCAGGGGCTGTAGGGGAGTCGTGTTTTCTCCAAAGGCATAGTTATTAGACCTTTTAACTATGCTGAACAAAATAGCAATCTCAGAATTTTGATAAGATGATTTTGGGGAAAAAAAGGCGTGGGACGGGGCCTAGTTGCGCTCCAATTTTTGGTCACTTAAAAAGGGCACTAGAACTTTTAATTTCCGTTAGAAGGAGCCCTCTCCTGATGTTCTAGGCACACTGGGTCAATACGATCATCCCTGGAGATAACAAACAAACAAAAAACAAGCAAAAAAAAAAAAAACATGCGTCCATGATGTTTTTTCTGGCAAAAAATACAAAATTCCGCATTTTTGCAGATAGGAGCTTGAAACCTCTACAGCAGGGTTATCTAATAAGCTTAATCTGATGTTGTGATTTTCATTAGGATTCTATGACTTTTATAGGGTCTTTCGAACTTTCTAAGAAAATCAGACAAATATTCTCAGGCTCGTAATCTTTGATGAGCAAGACTAAACTTAATGAAGCTTGTATATTTAAACAAAATCCTGCAAATTTTCTGAGTAGTAGTAGCAGTAGTAGAAGTACATAGTAGTAGTACATAGTAGTAATGTAGTATTCAAAATCTTTAAAACAGACAACAAACTTTAAAACAAAGACTAATATTTTTCGATGAAGATGTCAAGGATATAGCTAGAGGTTAAACCAAAAAGTCATTCATAAAATTTGTCCAAAATTCATTAGACATAAAACGTCAAAGATGATGCAAATACTTAAAAATAAAAACATTATGAGTTTGCATATAACATGGAAACAAATTCAAAAACTTTGACAAGAAAATAAAAAGGAATAAGCCAGGGGAGTGTTAGAGATTACAGGAAATTGGAAAATCTATTGGCATTGGATGTTAATGTTTTCAGTGATATAAGGTACCTATTTTTTTATTTCATACTTTGAGGCTTTCTCAAATATTCTCAGGCTCGTAATCTTTGATGAGCAAGACTAAACTTAATGAAACTTGTATATTTAAACAAAATCCTGCAAATTTTCTGAGGTTCGTAATCTTTGGTGAGCAAGACTAAACTTAATGAAACTTATATATTTAAAATCAGCATAAGAATCCAATTTTTTTATATATCTATTGGTACCAGAATTTAGTTTCTTAGAGTTTCGGTTACTATTGAGCCGGATCACTCCTTACTTACAGTTCGTTACCACGAACTGTTTGATATATTCCTGACTTTGAGCATTTATCTAGAATGAACAGCACCAATGAGATTGCGTAGATTGAGACTGAAGGGTCTTTAATATATTTTCCATGTACGATAATCATTTCATATTAACCTATCAAAAAAGGGAATTTAGTCTTATATTCAAAATAAAATTCATTAAAGGGAAATATACTCCTTAAGCAATGAGAGTACCCCTTTTATTGTAATCTGGTAGGGTTAGTAGTGATTGTTTTTGAAATTATAACTGCAGCCTTAGAATTGTATTAAACAAATTCAATTTTGTTTACCTGCAAGTAAGTTATTAACTGCGAAATGTTCATTATTGGACTAGCGGAACTACACTCGAATTAAAGCGTCCAAAATACTGATAAAGAACTGTAAGATACTTTGTTTGGGACCTCTCCCATTCGGGGCTCTAAGGCTAGAACCTCTAGTGGACTTAAGAATTAGCTGGCCCTTTGCTGATGTCTGATCATAAATTAAAGTTTTTCAATATTAAACTTTTGGAAGGGTCAATTCATGTATATCTACATTCATATTTAGTTTCCTACTCCAAGATTTAAATGACTTACTTGACTCGCGGCTCCTGCCAGAATGTCGTAGAGAATGATGAGACCACGTGTCTCCAGGCTGACCTTATGATGTGGGTTTAGGTAAGGAGTTCATTGGCTTTATCTTTCCACCTAATGGGTAGGGGACATCCTCTGGAACGTTTCCATCTGAGCAGGGTGGGTCAAAGTCAATCACGCCCCGTGCTGGTGTGTTTGCCATTGTGATGGAACACTTAAAACTGGCGAGTAAAATTCTATTCTTGCTTCAATAACGGTCCAAATGGCACTGAAGTCTGTAGACGTGGGCTATTTGACTAGAATGCCAGTGACTATAAAACGTATTCATATGACTGCCGTATGTATTAAACTCACTTTTCAAGAACGTAATCAGCAACCTTACTAGAATCCTCGGTTAAAAATTAAATTTTTGTAAATAAAATCACAAAATTACTTCCTTTCAGATTATTTTATATAAACACTACACCACTGTAAAACGTACACCACTGTAAGACACTACACCACTGTAAATTCTTATGTTATCACCACAAAATTTAATCTAACCCTAAGGGATTCTAGATTAAAATGCCTCCTGTACATACAAGGCCAGACACCACATATGGAATAAAATTTTGATGTAGTCTTTGGAGCCTCGGAGAGCCATAGGTCAGGGTAGGACACACAGTGGCCATTTTTCAATGTACAGTCAGAGAGACTATGCTATACAAACTCACAGTAGTTTTATCCGTTTTATAACACATAACTTAGTGAAAAGCGTTTTAGCGACAACGATTGACTCACCCTCCCCCTTCCATGCAAGTGGATTTCAGAAAGAAAGGTGGTACAAAAATAATAATAATTCACATAAGCAGAGGGTGCCACAAAGTTCTAGAAATGAAGGTTGGACACAAATTCACAATAATCACTTAACAACGAATGAACTATTTGAAATTTAAAGCAAAAGTGAACCTTTTCTATTGGGTCTAGATGAATACTGATAGACGGAGCATTTAAGTCAACATAAAGGCTATAGCCACTATACAAATAGCTATAAGCTATCTATTGTCATTTAGTGATAACAAGCCTATGTAGATTCAATAACTGCCTAGTAAGCAGATGAAAAAATTGAATTGATTATTTACCTTCTCCTGGGAAAGATGGCAAGGCTAAATAAAAACAAATTAACCAGTTTATTTTGTACCTTTCTAGGGTTGAACCATGGACACTTTGATTTATATACAAAGTTTGCACAGATTTTGGAAGAAACAGATTCTTACAAATATCTTGTGAACCATGTAAGGTAGAAGAAACCCAATTGAATCAATAGCTCTTGGTTAGTTTGAGTTGGTGAATTTTGATCCAAGTTCAGCCAAGAAAACTGTAACAGCTTTTGAACTATCACAGCCGTGCTAAAACCTATCTATTGCCATTTCGGTGATAAAAAGTCTGTATATGTTTAACAACTGACCAGTAATCAGACGAATTAAAATATAACCGCTTCTTTGTTTAGCTTGAGAAATGGTTCAATTCTTCACATTATGCACGAAAGTCCAACTCTTGTGTGACTATTCTATGACAATAATAGTGCATTTAAGTTGATATGACTTATTCTATAGAATGGTAGTTTCCTAACTGTGAGAGAGGCTAAGACCCAATAAAACTCTGCCATAAAACATGGGCTTAATGTCTAGTCACAGTGCTTCGATATATGATAGCTAACATTTCACGTTCAAAACTATCGTTCCAGCATAAGAGAGGAGCTACTACCCCCCTTGGTACCCTCAGTGAACGCTGCAATAGATTCTTCCAAATGAAGGAGGGTTGGAGTTTGTTCATTTAGTTGTTTCACAAATATGTTTTTTTTTTCAAGTTGAGGTTGATTTTGAGGGAGTGAAATTCATGTTTCCATATAGAGGCGTACAACAACAAAATTGATGTCTAGAATAAGGTACTAGAACACTTGAAAATCATTTTTATTTGAAGGTAAAATTTAAACATTCATTTATATTTTCCATCAGTATTAAACCACGCTGAACCTGAAAGAAACCGGTATCAAACAGTTCGTGGTAACGAACTGTAAGTAAGGAGCGACCCGGCTCAATGGTAACTGAAACCTAGAAAACGGGTTTTTGTTTCCAATAGATACATCAAAAGGATAAGATTTCAATGCTGAATTCAAATATATAACTTTCATCAAGTTTAGTCCTACCCATCAAATTTACGCGCCTGAAAAAATTTGGCTGATTTTCCAAAAAAGGGGGAAACACCCCCTAAAAGCTATAGAACCTTAATGAAAATCACATTATCATATTGAGCGTATCAGAGAACCCTACTGTAGAGGTTTCAAGCTCTTATCTACAAAAATGTGTATCTGCAGAAGAAAGATCATGGATGCGTGTTTATTTATTTATTTATTTTTTTTTATTTTTTTTTTCCCCAGGGGTGATCGTATCGACCCATTAGTCCTAGAATATCGTGGGAGGACTCATTGGAACGGAAATTTAAAGTTCTAGTGCACTTTTTAAGTGACAAAAAAAATGGAGGGCAGCTAGGCCCCCTCCCACGCTCATTTTTTTCCCAAAGTCACCTGATCAAAATTTTGAGATAGTCATTTTTTTCAGCATGGTTGAAAAATATGATAACTATGTCCTTTAGGATGACTTAGCCCCCGAAGTCCCCGGGGGGGGGGGAGGGCTGAAATTTATGAACTTTCAATGTTACATATATAATGTAACATATAGTATTGGCGATTAGGAAGTATACAGACGTTTTCAGGGGGGATTTTTTTCTGGTAGTAGGGAGGTTGGTGGGTGGGGGGTTATGCGGAAAGATCTTTCCATGAAGGAAGTTTTCGTAGGGGAAGGGACATTGCTATGAAGGGGGCGCCGGATTTCTCAGCATTAGTTAAAAAAAAGATCAGAAATTAAATATAAAAAAATAAGTTTTCCAACTGAAAATAAGGAGTAACATCAAAACTTAAAACGAACAGAAAATGTTACATGTAGGATTGGATTCACCTCCTAGTCAATACCTCACTCATTAAGCCAAAGATTTTTTTTGTACTTTCTTAAGAGCTATTTATTCTAAATAACGGCCTTTGTGATTAAGGGCTCATTTTTAAAGAATTGGAACAAAATTCGAACTTTAGCTTAAAGAACGAGGTATTGACTAAGAGGCGAATCCCTAATATACGTATTAAAAATATATGAATATAGAAGTTCGTTACGTAAGTTAATTCGTAAGTTACGTATATTTATTACTAATAAAAACGTTCGTAAATGAAAATTAAACAAGTTTCGAGAAAGTCATTTAACCAAATAAAAGTAAAATTAATGTGCAAATTTTGTTTTAATTATTCATGTACGGTGAGCCAAAATCAAAACCTGTATTAAATCAAAAACGTTCAAAAATTAAATAAAAAAAAAGTTTTTTTTTAACTGAAAGTAAGGACCGACGTTAAAACTTAAAACGAACAGAAATTATTCCGTAAAAGGAAAGGGGCTGTCCCCTCCTCAAGGCCTCGCTCTTTACGCTAAATTTTCACTTTCTCACAACTCTTATTTTTTTAAACAATAAAAAACTTTAGCGTAAAGAGCGAGGCGTTGAGGAGGGGACAGCCCCTTTCATAAACGGAATAATTTCTGTTCGTTTTAAGTTTTAACGTCGTTACTTACTTTCAGTTAAAAAAAACTTGTTTTTTTTTATTTAATTAAAATATAAAATGATAACTATCACTCATTTTGATGGTTTAAACTAACGATTAAAATATTCTCGACTTTTTCAGTTATAGAATATGCAAATGTGATAAAAAATGAAATATTCACAGGTCTTCGTTATCCTCCAGATCATCAACTCCGAGATAGTCAGGGGGAAAAACTTAAAGATTTTTTCGGGGGGGGGGGGGTTACACAAAAAAACTCAAAAATCATATGATTTTTTTATATCTATTTTTGTTACGCTTTTACGAGTCAGAAAAACATTTCGGTGGGGAGGGGGAGGGTCAAACCCCCTAACCCCCCCCCCCCGGGTGCGACCTTGTTCAGAGTAAAAATAGATTGCTTGGCCATCTGTATGTGCGTGATAACAAAGGAGTATAAGCAGATCTGGCTCGTTTCCAACCAGGGCAGTAGGCATAAGTAGTAAGGCATTATTACTATCAAACTTACGCCTGAGGCAAGAATATACACTGCAGTTTAAGCGGTACATTGGCTTACCAAGGACAGTCGCCTATTACTACGAACAATACATGAGTTACCAGACGAGTTTCTGAGGCAACACCCATTGTTTTTTTTTTTTTTTTTCATTCAAACATTTATTGGACTTTTCTGTAAAATGGTTAACAGCCAAGCTTTCGGCTATTAGCATTCGACGGTAGGTTTAATGATAGCATATGCGATTAATTGTTATCAACTATACAAGGAATATGCTCAGATAAGTAATAGATTTGACGCATACAAGAGACATTAGTATAAAGTATTTGAAGATTTATTGGACTTTTCTGTAAAATGGTCAACAGTCAAGCTTTCGGCTATTAGCATTCGACGGTAGGTTTAATGATAGCACATGTTGGCAAGGCAAGTCACCTTGATAGGCAAGTCACCAGAGGAGCTCCAAATCCTTATTGAGTATATTAGAAGAATATTTAGATAGAAGAAACTAGTGTTGAATATTAAAAAGACTGAGATTGTGGTTTTTAGAGGAAACGTGTGAACAATGATGATCAAAAGTAGAATTTTATTATAAAGGTGAAAAAGTAAAAGAGAGCGAAAATTTTAAATATTTGGGAGTAACACTTTCAGCAAAAGGAGGATGGAAAGAGCATGTAAAACAGATGATTAAGAGAGGGAAAGCAGTTTCAGCTGCCATTTTACGTAATTCAAGGCTTTCAAGTGTAAAAGATCTAAAAATTCTTAAATATGTTTTTAATTCTAAAGTTTTGCCTACTATCCATTACGGAGCTGAACTTTGGGGGCATGACCCGGCACCCCAATTGGAATCAATTTAGCTGCAACACTTTAAGAGATTAATTGGTCTTCAAGTAACGACCCACAATCAGGCAATAAAAGGTGACCTAGGTATATTTTCGCTGAGAATGAGTAGATTAGCACAGTTTTAAGTTAGATATTCCTTGTATAGTTGATAACAATTAATCACATATGCTATCATTAAACCTACCGTCGAATGCTAATTGCCGAAAGCTTGGCTGTTAACCATTTTACAGAAAAGTCCAATAAACCTTTGAATGACAAAAAAAAATGTGTGTTGCCTTAGAAACCCGTCTGGTAACTCATGTATCGTTCATAACAATAGATGACTGTCCTTAGTAAGCCAATGTACCGCTTCAACTAGACTGCATATTCATGCCTCAGGCATAAGTTTGATAGTAATTGATGCCTTACTACTGGCGTAAAAGAAGCAATCAAGCTGCAGTTAGAACAATGAGAATATCAGCATCACCTTCTGCATGGTATACCTTACACCCAGTTTTGATCAGATACGCAAGCACGATTGCTTGCTTATTCTTGAAGTTGCTTAGAAATGCTTCTTTCTTTGTAGAGCAGACCATATTCCTGCTAAAATTGATATGCGGGTGCGATCATGTCCCTTGTTGTCTCTAATCGGCGATGTCTTTGAAGGATTGAAGGTGCTTAGTCGTGTCCGTCAAAAACACCAACGTCCTTAACACCCCGTATTTCCGTGCAACATACATCTGGTAGATACTATCATAAGTTGAGTTTTTTCCCAAAAGATTCGCTGAAGCAGTGCCCCAACTTCGTGAACATAAGCTTGTCACTGAAATTTTTGACGAAGCCTTCAGTTTGTGGCTACTACTCAGCAACTAACCGCCACATCACATTGGTGAGGGCAAGCCTATAGGCTAATCGTGGAACTCCATTTGGTTCAAAAAGTGACGGAGGATGTGAACATAATTCATGCTTAAAGTAAGACTCCAAATCATCGAGGCTATTTCCAGCAATTGTCACCAGCCGCTGAAACATCAAAGCGGGATCAACGGCAACTGACTGTCCGTTAATAACTGGTGCAGCTTTATTAGCAAGCGTTACGAACACAAAATTACTCTTGAATGTGTACGTGTAGACTTTTTCCCCTGTCATTCTAACCATGACTTGTTGTCCGATGGATCTAGCTGTGTCGACGTTGACTTTTTCATTAGCCGTATTTCCAGAAGTAATGTTTCGTAAGCTCAGGTCTTCTGCGAAAGGTGTATTCTCAGCAAGAAAGAAAAGGAGCTTGCTAGTATCATGGTTTTCGTGTTAAATCGCTCACCATCAATCGACTGGCCAGATAAGGCGGAATACTGTGGAATAGGTTTTATCAGTGTGGCGGTCGATTTAGAATCACCCTAAATATTTTTACATGCTGGGACTTTGAGTTCCAATCGGTTACAAAAGGATTATAAAACTGATGAAATATTTAGATGAAAGTTACAATTTTACGTTCGAATAAAGGCAATTTTCATAATCACCGTGATCTAGTACCCTATTATAGACATCAGTTTTGTTGTTTTACACCTTTATATTGAAATACGTCTCAACTTAAAAAAACACATTTTTTTGGTTTTAAGTTCGAACATAGGTTATTTTAATAATCACCGTGATTAATACCCTATTCTAGACATAAACTTTGTTGCTCGAAACGATACGATTTCTTACATTCTAAGTATCTTCCCATTGATTCTTATGAAATTTGTGTATGTATATATAGGAATCGAACGTGAGACCTGTGATTTCCTAACGTAAAAGAACGACACCTTATTCGACTGAACCAACAAGCCATTGAACATATTATGATTTAAGAAATACATCCAATGCATTGTTTCTGGGACATTGCCCGACTGATTTTGAGCGTCACAATATCGTAAAAAGTTCATTACAAGTCCTACCCCTATCCCTAAACTCTGATGATGAGTTATTTATTTTCTCAGTTCAAAAAATAATCCTTAGAATTCCTTGGAAATCTAGTAGTGAGGTGATTAATGAGTATGAGCCATCAAGGACCGTAAGCACCATTGACCCTAACCACCAACGACCTCAATCTCAGAAGCCTCCCCATATCCCCCCCCCTCCCACTCTCCCCCAACACTACACTGCTTCCACCCCTTCAAAAGACAAGACAGGTAGGACATTATTACATCAACTAAAGAGACATGACAGGTAAGGTTTAGTTTCAGTTAAGGGTTTTAGTTTAGAGTTATAGTTTGGTTAAGTTTTCGTTAAGAGTTTTAGCTTAGAGTTTAAGCCTAGAGTGCTTAGAGTTTTTAGTTACCCTTATAGCTTAGTTTAGTTTCAGCCAAGAGTTTTAGTTTAGAGTTATAGTTTAGTTTAGTTTTACTTAGGAGTTTTAGTTTAGAGTTTCAGTCTAGAGCCGTAGCTTAGAGTTTTAAATTAAACTTTTAGTTTAGTTTAGTTTAAGTTAAGAGTTTCAGTTTAGATTTTAGGGTTTTAGCTTAGAGTCTTATCTTAGAGTTATAGTTTAGTTTTTAGTTAAGAGTTTTAGTTTAGAGTTTAAAGTTTTAGCTTAGAGTCTTATCTTAGATTTTAGTTAGAGTTTATAGTTTAGTTTAGTTTTAGTTAGGAGTTGTAGTTTAGTTTTAGTTAAGAGTTTCAGTTTAGAGTTTTAGTTTAGAGTCTTAGCATAGAGTTTCAGTTAGCTTTTATAATTTAGTTTAGTTTTAGTCAAGAGTTTTAGTTAGACTTATAGTTTTAGTTTTAGTTAAGAGTTTTTAGTTTAGAGTTTAGAGTATTAGGTTAGAGTCACAGCATAGACTTTTAGTTAGAGTTATAGTTTAGTTTAGTTTCAGTTAAGAGCTTTAGTTTAGAGTTGTAGTTTAGTTTTAGTTATGAGTTTTAGTTTAGAGTTTTACTTTAGAGTCTTAGCTTAGAGATTTAGTTAGAGTTATAGTTTTAGTGTAGTTTTAGTTTTGTTTAGAGTTGAAGTTTAGTTTTAGTTAAGAGTTTTAGTTCAGAGTTTAGAGTTTTAGCTTAGAATCTTAGCTTAGAGTTTTAGTTGGAGTTATAGTTTAGTTTAGTTATAGTTTAGTTTAGAGTTGTAGTTTAGTTAAGAGTTTTAGTTTAGAGTTTACAGTTTCAGTTTAGAGTCTTAGCTTAGAGTTTTTAGTTTAGAGCCCTAGCTTGGAGTTTTAGTTAGAGTCATAGTTTAGTTTTAGTTAAGAGTTTTAGTTTAGAGTTTTAGTTTAGACTCTTAGCTTAGAGTTTTAGTTATAGTTATAGTTTAGTTTAGTTTTAGTTGAGAATTTAGAATTTTAGTTTAGAGTCTTAGCTTAGAGTTTTAGTTAGAGTTATAGTTGATTTTAGTTTTAGTTAGGAGCTTTAGTTTAGAGTTTTAATAGAGTTATAGTTTATTTTAGTTTTAGTCAAGAGTTTTAGCTTAGAGTTTTAGCCTAGAGTCTTAGCTTAGGGTTTTTAGTTACACTTATAGTATAGTTTAGTTTCAGTTAAGAGTTTTAAATTTAAACCAAAACTCTTGACTAAAACTAAATCTCTTAACTAAAACTAAACTATAACTCTAAACAAAAACTCTTGACTGAAACTAAAGTAAACCATAGCTCTAACTAAAAGTCTAAACTAGAACTTTTAACAAAAACTACAACTCTAAATAAAACTAAACTTAACTATAACTCTAACTAAAACTCTAAGCTAACACTCTAAAAACCCTAAACTAAAAAAACTCTAAACTCTAAACTAAAACTCTTGACTAAAACTAAACTACAGCTCTAGACTAAAACTCTTAACTGAAAGTAAACTAAACTATAACTCTAACTAAAACTCTAAGCTAAGACTCTAAGCTATTACTCTAAACTAAAAAACTCTTAACTAAAGCTAAACTACAACTCTAAACTAAAACTCTTAATAAAACTAAACTAAACTATAACTCTAAATAAAACTCTAAGCTAACACTCTAAATAACTAAAAAACTCTAGACTCCAAACTAAAACTAAAACTAAACTATAACTCTAAATAAAATAAATTAAAAAACTCGACACTAAACTAAACTCTTAAAATCTAAACTAAACAACAACTCTAACCAAAACTTCTTAACCAAAATTCTTAAAAACTAAACTAACCTATAACTATAAACTAAAACTCTAAGCTAAGACTTGAAACTAAAACTCCAATATCTAACCTAAAACTCTTAACTGAAATTAAACTAAACAAAAACTCTAACTAAAACTCTAAACTAAAACTCTAAACTAAAACTATAAACTGTAAACAAAAAACTCTAAACTCTAAACTAAAACTCTTAAGTAAACTATGACTCTAAACTAAACTATATCTAAACTAAACTATAACTCTAACTAAAACTCTAAGCTAAGACTCTAAAGTAAAACTCTAAACTATAACTCTTAACTAAAACTAAACTACAACTCTAAGCTAATACTCTTAACTGAAACTAAACTAAACTATAACTCTAACTAAAACTCCAAGCTATGACTCTAAGCTAATACTCTAAACTCTAAACTAAAAACTCTTAACTAAAAGTAAACTATAAGTCTAAACTAAAACTATTGACAAAAACTAAACTAAATTATGACTTTAACTGAAACTCTAAGCTAAGACTCTAAACTAAAACTCTAAACTAAAACTCTTAACTAAAACTAAACTACAACTCTTAACTAAAACTAAAATAAACTGTAAACTCTAACTAGAACTCTATGATAAGACTCTAAGCTAAAGCTCTAAACTCTAAACTAAAACTCTTAATTAAAACTAAAAAACAACTATAAACTAAAACTCTTAACTGAAACTAAGCTAAACTATAAGTGTAACTAAAAACTCTAAGGTACGAATCTAGGCTAAAACTCTAAACTAAAACTCTTAAGTAAAAATAAACTAAACTCTAACTCTAAACTAAAACTCTTAACTGAAACTAAACTAAACTATAAGTGCAACTATAAACTCTAAGCTAAGACTCTAGGCTAAAACTCTAAGCTAAAACTCTTGACTAAAACTAAACCAAACTATAACTCTAAACTAAAACTCTTAACTGAAACTAAACTAAAATATGAGTGTAACTAAAAACTCTAAGGTGTGACTTTAGGCTAAAACTCCAAGCTAAAATTCTTGACTAAAACTAAACTAAACTATAACTCTAAACTAAAACTCTTAACTGAAACTAAACTAAAACTATAAGTGTAACTAAAACCTCTAAGCTAAGAATCGAGGCTAAAACTCTAAGCTAAAACTTTGAACTAAAACTAAACTAAACTATAACTCTAACCTAAGACTCTTAACTGAAACTAAACTAAACCATAAGTGTAATTAAATCTCTAAGCTAAGACTCTAAGCTAAAACTCCTAACTAAAACTAAACTAAACTATAACTCGAAACTAAAACACTTAACTGAAACTAAACTATAAGTGTAACTAAAAACTCCAAGCTAAGACTCTAGGCTAAAACTCTAAGCTAAAACTCTTAACTAAAACTAAACCAAACTAAAACTCTAAACTAAAACTCTGAACTGAAACTAAAGTAAACTATAAGTGTAACTAAAAAGTCTAAGCTAAGACTCTAGGCTAAAAACTCTAAGCTAAGACTCTAAACTGAAACTCTAAATTCTAAATTAAAACTCTTAACTAATCTACAACTTTAAACTAAACTATAAGTAAACTAAACTATAACTCTAACTGAAACTCTAAGCTAAGACTCTAAACTAAAACTAACTCTAAACTAAAACTAAACTTCTAACTAAACTCTAAACTAAACTAAAACTAAACTAAACTATATTTCTAAAACTAAATCTCTAAGCTAAGACTCTAACTGGTAAAAAATTCTAACTAAAACTAAACTTAACTAAAACTAAATTTCAACTCTAAACTAAAACTCTTAACTGGAACTAAACTAAACTATAACTCTAACTAAAACTCTATGCTATGACTGTAAGCTAATACTCTAAACTCTAAACTAAAACTCTTGACTAAAACTAAAATAAATTATAACTCTAACTGAAACTCTATGCTAAGACTCTAAACTAAAACTGTAAACTCTAAATTGAAACTCTTAACTAAAACTAAACTACAACTTTTAACTAAAACTAAACTAAACTATAAACTCTAGCTGAAACTCTAAGATAAGACTCTAAGCTAAAACTCTAAACTCTAAACTAAAACTCTTACCCAAGATTAAAATAGAAATCTAAGATAAGACTCTAAACTAAAACCTTAAACTCTAAACTAAAACTCTTAACTAAAAGTAAACTACAACTCTAAACTAAAACTCTTAACTGAAACTAAACTAAACTAAAATTGTAATTAAAAAACTCTAAGCTATGACTCTAGACTAAAAACTCTAAACTAAAACTCTTAAGTAAAACTAAACTAAACTATAACTCTAAACTAAAAATTTTGACTGAAACTAAACTAAACTATAAGTGTAACTAAAAACTCTAAGCTAAGACTCTAGGCTTAAACTCGAAGCTAAAACTCTTAACTAAAACTAAACCAAACTATAACTCTAAACTAAAACTCTTAACTGAAACTAAACCTTACCTGTCTTGTCTCTTTAATTGATACAGTAATTTCCTACCTGTGTTGTCTTAAATTCAAAAAAAATAAGTAAATAAAAAGTGTTTCTATAAACAATATTTTTCTAATAGTAAAAGT
Organism: Artemia sinica; assembly: GCA_027921565.1. NCBI lineage: Eukaryota > Metazoa > Arthropoda > Branchiopoda > Anostraca > Artemiidae > Artemia > Artemia sinica. The sequence goes on along the minus strand of JAPEVW010000026.1, from coordinate 704,628 downwards.
AACGACTAACATTCCTATATCATTCTCATTTTGAATTTGGAAAATATTAAATGTGATTTTTTTTTTGTTTTAAGCATGTTTCATGTCATTCTGAGACCTGTAAAAAAACAGAAAAAAAGTTGAAAAATAACATGTAAAAATGGGGGGAGATTGAGGGGGGGGGGGGGAGGAGGGAGGGAGGGGTGGAAGGGGTTTAGGGTTGAAGATAGTGGGAGGGGGGTGGGGTATTGGGAGGCTTCTGAGGTTGAGGTCGTTGGTGGTTAGGGTCAATGGTGCTTACGGTCTTGAGGGTTCATACTCATAATCACCTCACTACTAGATTTCCAAGGATTTCTAAGGATTGTTTTTTGAACTGAGAAAATAACTCATCATCAGAGTTTTTATACCGGTGTTCAAGGCTAAACATAAAAAAAGGATGGGCGGGGGGATAAAAGGAGGGAGGGAGGGGGTTGGAGGGGGTGGAGGGATAGGGTTTAGGGATAGGGGTAGGACTTGGGGCCCAAGCATTAGAAGAAATTGTCTAGTATGCTTGTCAAATCATCGTGGTATGTGTATTCTCATGAAGATGCCATAAAAATGCCCCGAAACAGATCACTTTTAACACCTATCAAAAATCCAATTGATAAATCGAATGTGCTTGAACTTGTTCCAGTTCAATGGAATGAACTTGTTACGATATTGTGACGCTTAACATCAGTCGGGCAATGTCCCAGAAACAATACATTGGATGTATTTCTAAATCATAATATGTTCAATGGCTTGTTGGTTCAGTCGATTAAGGTGTCGTTCTTTTACCTTAGGAAATCACGGGTCTCACGTTCGATTCCTATATCAAACACAAATTTCATAAAAATCAATGGGAAGATGCTTAGAATGTAAAAAATCCTATCGTTGGAAAAGAAAAATATCATCATTAGAGTACAATAAAATAGACGAAATTTCATAGCCATCAATTTCATTCAGCTATACCATGAAAACAACCATCGATGTATGCATGATATGTGAAAAGCCATGACTCTATCAGAAACATGAAATTTAAAACCAAAATCATTGCATCGTGAACACCAAGAATTTACATGGTATGCTGATTATAATTACAACATAAAAAAAAACAACCAAAGACATGACTTTTTAAGCATGGTGATTTCTATCTGTCTGCTACCTTAGATAACACAGTAAGGGAGTACTGTGGGCTACCTTTCATTGTCATAGTAATTTCTTATCACCCCTCTCTCTATCATTAATACAGCAATTTCCTACTATCCTCGTACCTTTAATTGATACAGTAATTTTCCTACCACCCCTCTTCCTTTCATTGATATAGTAATTTGCTACCACCCCTCTTCATTTCATTGACACATCACTACTATCAACCTCAACCTAAAATAAAATATTTGTGAAACAACTAGATGAGCAAACTTTGCGTATTTGGCATAAGCACTTTTTTTTAGTCTGGTAGTCAAAGAATTATTTCTCTTGCAATTTTTTCGGGTTAGGAGGGGGGTTAGGCCCTTTTTTCACACACTTCTTGGACTATCTCCGTAACACAGTTCTTAACCAGCTACTCTAGCAGCCAAATTCATTTTTACAGTTGCATATGTGCTAAGCGACAAATTTGACACCATGCAGCTGCTCAGCCTCTAAAACTAGAGGCTTAAAAACTAGATTGTTTAATAGCAAAATAAAACAAAATTAAAAAAAGGTGTTTTCTCAAGTTTTTAAAAATTGTAAGTTTTGTCATATTATTAACATTTGATAGGTACATTTGAAATTAATTAGTTTTCAATGATCGCAATCAGCATAATGTCTGGATTCTACTTGTGCATAGGTACATTGTTATCAAAATTCAGTTATTATGGTTCCAATTTTTATTGATAAGGGTGTTTTTCCTTATCCCTCTTGTAGGGGTCAGAAGGGGGCCAACAGTAATACTGAGGCTTCCACTCCACTTCCTATGTAAAACAACGTATACAGGTTTATTACTTGTAGGCTGTTATCTTATAGATGAAGGGAAACTGTTCAGGAGAATCCTCATTCTTAGAATCTACCTGAACCGTTATCGCTCAGTCGCTACCAGAGTTGTCACACTCGTTTTAGGCTGGGGAAGAGGTATCCCGGATAAGCAACTGAAAACGGATAACTTTTATGTTCACTCCAAAAAACCAGCTTAATCTTTAAAGCCAGACCCATAGCCATCTTTTGTCTTTATTCCAAAAGCCAGCTTAATCTTTAAGGCCATCTTCTCCTGTGAGTTATATCTATATCAACATAGGGGCTTAGTTCTTCTGAAACAAAAATCGTGACAAAACTCCCATAGCCCGAATCTAGAAAAGGAATAATATATATAGACGGGCAAGAACTTACTATTAAGTTATACACACAAAAATGGCTTGAAAAAAAAACACAGGACAAAAAAGTAATTAAGGAGGCCCAGGACGGTCAATCACTTTGATCAAAAGTTTCCATAAATTGATTGGCGTCTGCTTCAATCAAACTTCAATCAAATCCTTTCAATCTCGACCGAAGCTAATCTAACACACTCCCTTTGGTAAAAATGATTGAGTCATTCAAACTTTTTATCAATCACCGTCAACGCTTGACTCAAGCGTCAAACAAGCTCCTAGTCGGTCAATCATGCTTGAGTCAATCGATTGACAGAAGCTTTTGATCAAAATGATTGACTGTCTAGGATCTCCTTTACATCTTCTGAGAGGTTGTGCCCCTTTGACAGTCTGACCAACCCCAGGGTCCATCATGTCACGCAGCAAACCGATGATTTTGGCAATAAAAAACTGTTAAAAACCCCTATGAAAAGACCATATGAATCCGTTTGCCCTAAGGATGACTCACTGTCTGGCTGAATTCTTTAACTCTAGTTAATTAGCTATTTCATAATAGATTTAAAAAGATTCCCATGGGAAAAGGAAAAAAGGAAGAATTGAGTTTAAAGGGAAATAATGAACTACGAAAAAGAAAATTTAGCTAATAATTGAAGTCAAGGCCCCAACCAAGTTCATTACATTCAATGGTTGGATTTAGAAAGTTTAACATGAGAATAAGATAAATCTCTAAGATATCAACTGAGCACAAACAAAATTCGCTCGACCAACTATGGAGCATGTTTGAGCTTAGGCTGTTTTCGTGGTACCTGCACTAATTATTTACCCTCTCATCATACTTTCATGGTACGATCAAACCTTTTCTAGACATGGCTGTTACTTTTTCTGGAATTTTTGTTTACCTTAATACCAGGTATTAGCTCTAAAAGGTTCAAATACAAATTCTTATCTTGCACATTTTCAAATAAACCTTTCAAGATGATTATTAGTTCTATTTATTTTTCCTATTCAAATTTCTCAAGTTTCACGGATATGTTGCGTGATGTTTGCTTCAATTCGTGACTAAAAGAATTATTCTGTATATGATAGTTTAATTCTTAACGTTGTAGAGTAGAATATATTTATTTTAATTTTGTTTTTCTATTCAAAAGCTACATCTGTCTACTCTGAACCAATAGAATTTGAATAATACCTGTCAGAAATGACATTGAATACAATTTTGTTTCTTTTTTTAGTAGAGATCTGAGTTCCACGTTCATAAATAATTTATTGTGATTAACACCATGATATTAATTGTGACAAAGGAGGTATAAGACTTCCTTATTTTACTATACAGGAGGCTCAAAGGTCAAGAATGGGATCCCAGACAGATATACTGAATATGTTGTTGTGTGTTATGAAGTTTCAGAAAAAGAGAAAATCCAAGCGATTTTCAACTTGTACATAAAAGGCAGAGGCTTTTATTTTTTCTTGTTATATGTATCACTTTTCTCACCTCGTCAGCAAAATTTTATTATTATTTAGTACTTGAGTAGTTTTCAATAAAAGTATTTTGGAGTATAGCTTCTGTCATGAGGGGCTGATATGCTACTCGTCCTTTATTTGGTATAATTATTATGTAGTATGAACAGAGGCGCAGCTACAGTATTTCTATTGGGGGGGGGGGGGGGGCAAGAGGGGGTGTTATTGATTCAGGCACTGTTCAAGTGGTAGTGAAGAAAAAACTATTTAACAAATAAGGACGCTGCTTGGTGAATTTAAAACATACCGCAATGCATTATAAGCAATAATCACACATTAAACAGTCACAAATATTACGTGCTGCTTCTTGTCTTTTACTACAATTAAATAAAAAAAAGTTTTTTAGTAACTGAAAGTAAGGAGCGACGTTAAAACTTAAAACGAACAGAAATTATTCCGTATATGAAAGAAGCTGTCCCCTCCTCAACGCCTCGCTCTTTACTCTAAAGTTTTTTATTGTTTAAAAAATAGAGTTGTGAGAAAGAGTCAAACTTTAGTGTAAAGAGCGAGGCATTCAGGAGGGGACAGCCCCTTTCAAATTTCTGTTCGTTTTAAGTTTTAATGTCGCTCCTTACGTTCAGTTACTAAAAAACTTTTTTTTATTTATTTTATGAATGTTTTTATATTAATGCAGGTTTTGATTTTGGCTCACCGTACATGAATAATTAAAATGAAATTTGCATATTAATTTTACTTTTTTTTCGGCTAAATGGCTTTCTCGAAAGTTGTTGAATTTTATTTACGAACGTTTTTATTAGTAATAAATATACGTAACTTACGTAACAAACTTCTATATTCGTATATTTTTATTACGTATACTAGGGGGAGTTCACCCCTAGTCAATACCTCGCTCTTTACGCTAAAGTTCGAATTGTTTTCCAATTCATTAAGAATGAAGCCTTAATCACAAAGGCCGTTAATTAGAATAAATAGGTCTTATGAAAGTACTAAAAACCCTTTATGACTCTGTCCCATAATTTTATTTTTTTAAATAATAAAAAACTTTAGCGTAAAGAGCAAGGCGTTGAGGAGGGGACAGCCCCTTTCATATGCGGAATAACTTCCGTTCGTTTTAAGTTTTAATGTCGCTCCTTACTTTCAGGTAAAAAACTTGTTTTTTTTAGTTAATTGCTGAACGTTTTTGAATTAATGGAGCTTTGATTTTGGCTCACCCTACATGAATAATTAAAAAAAAATTCGCATATTAGTTTTCCTTTTTTTGGCTAATTGGCTCTCTCAAAATTCTGTTCAGACGTAACTTACGAATTAACTTACGTAACGAATTTCTATATTCGTATATTTTTATTACGTATATCAGGGAGTTCGCTCCCTAGCAATACCTCGCTCTTTATGCTAAAGTTCGAATTTTGTTCAAATCACAAACCCCTGAATCAAAAAGGCCAGTTAATTAGAATAGATAGCTCTTTTGAAAGTACTAAAAAAAACTTTAGCGTAAAGAGCGAGCTGTTGACTAGGGGGCAAACCCCCTCATATACGTAAGAATTTCTGTTAGTTTTAAGTTTTAATATTGCTTCTTACTTTCAGTTGAAAAAAAAACTTGTTTTTTTATTTAATGTCTGATCGTTTTTTAAATAATGCTGGGAAATCTGGCGCCCCCTTCATAGAAATGTCCCTTCCCCCAAGGAAATATCCTCCATAGAAATCTCCCCCCATAGACCCTACTCTGACCCCGACTCCCCACTAGAAAAAAATTCCTCCTGAAAACGTCTATATACTTCCCAATAACCAATACTATATATATAACCAATACTACATCCCTCGGGAATAGTGGGGGATTAAGTCATCCTAAAAGACATATTAATTAGATTTTTGACTATGCTGAACAAAATGGCTATCTCAAAGTTTTGATTAGGTGACTTAGAGAAAAAAATGAGTGTGGGAGGGGGCCAAGTTGCCCTCCAGTTTTTTGGTCACTTAAGAAGGGAACTAGAACTTTTAATTTCCGTTCGAATAAGCCCTCTCACGATATTTTAGGACTACTGGATAGATACGATCACCCCTGGAAATATCAAAAAAAAAAAAAAAAAAAGGACAAGAAGAAAAAAAAACAAAGAAACACGCATCCGTGACCTTTCTTCTGGCAAAAATTACAAAATTCTACATTTTTTTAGATAGGAGCTTGAAACCTCTTTAATAGGGTTCTCTGATACGCTGAAACTGATGGTGTGATTTTCATTAAAGTTCTAATACTTTTGTGGGTTGTTTCCCCCCCTTTTTTTTTTAGAAAATAAGGCAAATTTTCTCAGCAAAGTTTCTCGCGTAACTTTTGATGGGTAAGACTAAACTTGATGAAACTTATATATTTGAATTCAGCATAAAAATCTGAATCTTCTGATGTATCTGTTGGTATCAAAATCCCGTTTTTTAGAGTTTCGGTTACTATTGAGCCGGGTCGCTCCTTTACTTACAGTTCGTTACCACGAACTGTTTAATGTAGAGGATGTATTCATTTCAACGTTTGAAACTTTTAAAACAAGAGAATGTAATCTTGATGTGATAAATTTTAGGAACTAAAAGGACCTTAAATTGGCTAAAAGGACCTTAAATGGAACTAAAAGGACCTTAAATGGACCTAAAAGGACCTTAAATTTTAGGAACTAAAAGATAACGTGGCGAAACAGGAAGTATAGAACAATTTCCAATTTTTCCATTAACTAGATCACATTTTTACTTGATGATAAGGTTTCAAAGGCAGTACATTTGGAAAAATATAAATGTACACCATATTATGAAGTAAAATGGACCCCTATTTTTCTCGTTTTCCTTATGTTATAAACGAGCATGGATTATCTAAAAAGAAAAATCATCTGCTCAAAGTAAAGAGCAAATTTGACATTAATACGAGCAATAGTTTGAAGGCACTTAATAAATTATAGTTTTTTTTTCCATTTTTTTTTTTGGGGGGGGAGGGGGGGGGGAACTGCCCCTTCTCAATGACGCCACTAAGTATGAACCTGGTACCTCTGCTTTAAAGAATCAATGGATAGCTTTGATGGAATAGTCCTTCAGCTATTCAAGGTCAAATAAATCTATTTTGAAGTATTCTTTCTTTGTTGTTTTTTTCTTTCATATATTAATAAATAAAAGTTCCCAAAAAAGAAGTTTTTCAAAGAAAAGTAAAGACTATTTTAAACTTAAGATCAGCAGATACAAACACCTGTTAAAATTCAAACTCAAAACGACCAGAAATTACTATTAAAGAATAAACGAAAGCCAAAACGAACAGAAATTAAATAAACAATCATAGCAAAAAAACATACAACAAGTAATGATATAAATGAATAAATAAATCTTAAAACGAGTAATGCTTACATTGAATATGCAAATGAAGCTTAAAACAAAACAAAATATTTTGGCTATGAAGTATAAATCCAGAATTTATCATTAGGAAAGGGGAGAACGTTTGATCCTGAATGTGTTCAAATAGGCTAAGAGTATTGAGACAAAATTTCGGAGAATGTCGAGGGGTAGGTTGAACTAAATCAAAAGAAACTATGTGTATCCAAATTATCAAAAAGGCCTATGAACAATATGTTAGGAACAGGTAAGGGTATTAACTTGAAACTGTCAGGGTCACTACTACCACTGCTATTATTACGGCTGCAAATGAGACTGGTTGTGACTACAACTGCTACTGCCTCCAACTGCGACAACTTGCAACTGTGACTGCAATTGCTTGCAACTGCTACAACATCTATTTGTGACTCCTTTCAGAGAATGTTGAGAGGGGTGTTGAGATTTGAAACTTAATGTTGAAACTACATCTCTTTGATGTGTTGTTACTTCGATGACACTTTGATGTTGAAAAAAAAAAATATGATGAAATAAGGTATGTTGAGAAACTTAAAACTTTGGCAATCAAAAATGAAGTACAATTAATAATAAGATAGTTTTTTTTTTAAAAATAGTAAAAAACCATATTAACTGAAGACCAGTAGAAATAATTCAACCTACAAAAATTACTATTAAAGAATAAATGAAACCCAAAACGAACAGAAATTAAATAGAACCATAATAGCAAACAAACACGCAACAGGTACTAATATAAATGAATAAATTAATCTTAAAACGAGCAAACCTTAAACTGAATATGTAAGCCAAACATAAAACGAATAAAAATTAACACGAACAAGAGTTTTGATACTGCCCCCTTGCCTAATTGTAAAAGTCTAAAGCCTACTGCGTCATTTGCGTTTTACTGTGAACAAATTATATCACCAATGTTTCCTTTTGTGCTTACAGCATTTAAAATGAAAATAAAATTACAGTGAAATAAAATCTTGAGCTGCTGAGATTTCAATAATTAGCATTAGTATATATCGAATATTCGCTTATTTTTATGAGCTCTTTCCAAGGGCTGTTCACGGCACACATAGTTTTGAATAAAACAGAAATAATATAGTAGGATTTGGACTTTAACAGTTAGGGAAGGTAGGTAATGGCCAAACTCAAAAAGGTAGTGATTTTTGTTCGTTTTTAAGTTAGATTTAAATATTCAGTTTAAGTTTTGCTCGTTTTAGGATTTATTTACTTATTTATATTAGAACCTATTTTATGTTTGTCTACTATGACTGTTTATTTGATTTCTGTTCGTTTTGGGTTTCAATTATTCTTTAATAGTAATTTCTAGTCATTTTATGTTTGAATTTATTTCACTCGACTTATTAAACTACCACCATATTAAACTATGAAGTTTCATATGGCTCTTTACTTTTCTTTGAGAAGCTTCTTTTTAGGAAGTTTTTTTTTGTTTTAATAATAAAAAAAATTTCAATGACAAAACAAAAAAATATTTTTCAAAATTTATGTGGGGGACTATATCTCCCTCCAATTGACGCCCAAAATCTCCATCTACGTGGGAGGAGGGGGGGGGGGGGGGTAAAAACTTGTATTTTCCCAGATAATTAGTCTATTTCACCGAATTTTTCATCATTTTGTGTTTATTTTGGGTTCTTCGAGAGAAGGGGCATATGTCAGGTCTACCCACTCCCCTCGTTTCATTCATTTGGACTATTTAGCCAATCGTGACAATCAAAATCGCCAAATCAAAACTTAATTCCTCCAAATCAGAGTCGGATACAAAATCAATGTTTTGAGGGGGCACCGATAAAAATTTGGCTCTCACATTGGTATTTTACACCCCTCTGACTCTGTAATTAGTTCACATATCGACCTTTTTTTGAGGAAGCGTCCCCTAAAATCACCCTTGCTCCAAATAAAAGGAGGATAAGGGGTCCACATATACCTGATCGCCTCCATTTTCAACTCTTTGGTAAGTTAAAAAATTGGACATAAAAATGCACGCAAAGGTTTTAAATTGGTTTTAAAAAGGTTTTAAAAGGTTTTAAAAATTGGACATAAAACTGCACTTAAAGTTTTAGCGCCCATTCACACGAAAGATCCACTGACCATCATCCTGAATATTCGGCATATGACTCTGAAATATTGGGTAGCCACCAGTTTTACTGCATAAACAATCTTTACTAAAAAAAACGAAAAAAAAAAACAAATCTGCTGTCGTTACGGAATATCGTGGTTTCAGCCACTTTTCTTGATTTTCAGACCAATATCTTTTCCTTCTTTTTCAAGCCCAGAAACATTTAATTTCCTATATAAGGGTATTGGACAATACAGTTCTACTAGCATACTTTGTTTTTTGATCTGATTCTAGTTTTAGGAGTTATAGGCTATTTTATTTTTTACTATGGGTGTGATCGTCTCTTACTAGGTTGCTAACTACCGCTGCAACCCAAAAAACTGGAAAAAGCCTACGGCTTTTTCTTCTTTGGAATAGTAAGAGACGGTCCTCAAAGAATCAGGCAGCTAACTAAGTCCATATTTCTTCTTTAACATAAACTTAATTAATCAGATATTTTAATATCTGACATGCAGGAACATGGTCTTGCGGTCGGGGTAGGGGGCTTTCACATAGTTCGCTCGAGTTCGATTCCCGGAACGGGAAAGTTTTACCTATGATGATTTCTTAAGGAATATAATTAAGATAATCATCTATGTAATGATTCCTTTTGTTACTTTACTAGCTACAAATGATTAACTTTAATTAACTTCAAAACTAACTTTTATTACTAAACTAGCAACAGAAAAAACCATTCAATTTATAATTCATGAATTGGTTGATTAACCTGTGAGATTTAATTAGGGGTTATGGAAACGGGGTTAGGTGACATTTTTTTTGTTTGTTCAAGTAAATATAGTCTTCACTTTGATAGATTCCCACTCATACACTGATTGTAAGAGGGAAGTGACACATGGTTTTCACTATAGACATTCGCTTTTGTTTCTTGTGTTAAAAAGCCAGTCCTGGAAGTTTGTTAAATATGTGAGTTTGTTTCTTGCTTGTTTATTTATATTTTTTTCTTTTTCTTCTTCGTGTGCTTAGTTGTCGTAGTTTTTTTATGTGTGTTTTTTTTTAATATTTTCTTTTCATTTTTTAGTTGTTTTTTTTTTTCGTTGAAAAAGGGTCCCGGACATGGGACTGAAATATTCAGGATATTTTTTAATTAAAGTGTTTTTTTTTTCTAGTTTTGTTTCACTACTTTATTAAAATTAAAACCCGTTTATTATTGTTTAATTTTTTGTAACCTAGTACGAGACGATAATGTTCCATAGTAGAATACAAAATAGCATATAGCTTCTGTAAAAAGAGTCAGATCAAAATACAAAGTACACTATTAGAGCCGCCTTGTTCGAAATTCTTATATAGGAAACTTACAGTCTCTTGGTTTGAACAACAAATAAAATTTGTCGGCTTGAAAAACAAGACAAGTGACATTTTTTTTCTTTTTTTTTTCTTTTCCACAGATAGCTTGGCACTGGAACATCGTAAAGAGCTGTATAATGGCTCACTTTAAAGGAAATTGCTAGATCTAGTGCAATTTTTAATTAAAAAAATAAAATAGAATCAATTTTTACACTAAAAACTTCATTTTATGGCCTATCTTGATGAATGCCAACTATCATAACCTCTAGTATTGTTACCATTGTACCATCGGAGACTTATGAAAAATTACATTAAAAGACGATCATTGGAATAACAAAACCATTGTATACATTGAACTTAGTTAGCTACTTGATTGGTTGAGGTTCGTCTCGTACTATTTCAAAGGAGAAAAAGCCGTAGGCTTTTTCCTGTTTGTAATCAGGTTTTTTTTTAATTATAGTAACTTCTATACAGAGGTTTCGGACAAGGCAGGTCTAATAGTGTACTTTCTGTTTTTGATCTGACTATTTTAGGAGTTATGGGCTATTGTAGTTTTTGCTATGTTATAGTAAAGAACGTTACATAAAGGATCGATACTATAAATGGGATTTATTGATAGCTGAATATCAGACTAAAAGAAATTGACCCCCGGGTGGGTTTGATCCGGTTGTAAAATTAAAAAGTAGGGTGGATACCCCCCCCCCACATCTCATATTTTCCTGAAATTCACCTGATAGAAATTTTGAGATGGCCATTTGTTGTCTTAGAACCTTCGAAAAGAGCTCTTTCGATTGGAAATTGAAAGGGCTAGTGCCATTTTTAATAGTCAAACGTGATTGTAGGGAAACTAATCCCGCTCCTACACCCACCATTTCCCCAAACCCATCCAATCCAAATTTTTAGATGGCCTTTTTGTTCAACATAATTGAAAGTTCTCTAAATTATGTCTGTGAGGATGAAAAACCGCCCACAGCCCTTAGGGCAAGGGTTGTAAGTTATGCCCTGGGGTATATAAAGTGTATATAGAAAAGGTGATCGTATAACCTTTGGATGGGGCACATTGGATCGGTAATCAGGAGTTCTAATGCTATTTTTAAAATTCAGAGTGAGCATTCTGCCAAAAGAATCTTTCCAAAATCCTGTCAGTAGTTCTTTGTCTGCCCAAACGCCTTCCCGTAGGTGAATTATTGCCAGTTTTAGAACTTTTGTTCTGTAGGCTGTAGGAGCCACTATTACTACTTCTGCTTGTTCCGATCTTCATCCTTGACAACTAGGTAACGGATCTCATCCTTTAAAAGGAAATCTCTTCCCTCTGCAGGCTCAGCCTTTGCCTGCACCCAGAATAGTTGGAAGGTTTCATCTACCCTCTGCAACTCAGGAAAAACTTTTCCCTTTTGTACAGACTCCATCGGAGGGACTCCTTATTGTCTGACTTGCTCTGAGGCACAGCCTTACTATATCTACGTTTCTATCCCTGATTCTTCCGTCCTTTTCTTCCTCCAGAAAAAAAATCACACCTAAAGATTCATACAAAACGAAAAATAGCTCATACAAAACGAAAATAGCTCATGTCTCGGCTCTCCGCCAAAACAGGTCAATTACATTGAACAAAATAACTATCTAAATATTTTATTGGATGTGTTCGAGGAAATGGTGAGAGTGGGAGGTGGGTTAGTTGCCCTCCAATCACTTTTTACTATGAAAAAGACAGTGGCTTTTTCAGTTTCCAATCGAATGAGCTGTTTTCGAAGTTTCTACGCCAACAAATGGCCATCTCAAAATTAAAATTAGATACATTTTGGGAAAAATACGACGTTTGTGAGGGTGTACCTCCTCCAATTACTCTGAATCCTGATTACCAATCCAATGTGCCCCCTCCAATAAGGCTGTACGATCACCCTTTCTACACATACCTTGTAAGCCCCCAGGGCATAATTTACAACCCTTGCCCTGAGGACAGTGGGGGTTTTCATCCTCAAAGACATAATTTCTTGATCGTTCAATTATGTTGAACAAAATAGCTATCTAAAATTTGGATAGGATGGGTTTGGGGAAATGGTGGGCGTAAAAGGGGGGTTAGTTTCCCTATTTTAAGACAACAAATGGCCATCTCAAAATTTCTGTCAGATACATTTCGGGAAAATATAAGATGTAGGGTGGGATCCACCCTCTGATCACTCTGAACCTTAAAAGGGCACTAAAACTTTTGATCACCAATCCAATGATCCCCCTCCGAAGTTTAAACGATCATCCTTTCTATATATATATATATATATATATATATATATATATATATATATATATATATATATATATATATATATATATATACATATATATATATATATATATATATATATATATATATATATATATATATATATATATATATATATATATATATATATATATATATATATATATATATATATATATATATATATATATATATATATATATATATATATATATATATATATATATACTATATATATATATATATATATATATATATATATATATATATCTATATATATATATATATATATATATATATATCTTACATGCCCCCAGGGTATAACTTACAGCCCTTGCCCTAAGGGCTTTAGGGAGGTTGTCATCCTCAAAGACATAACTTCTGGACCTTTCAACTACGCTGACAAAAAATGGCTATCTCATAATTTTGATTGGATGTGTTTGAGGAAATGTTGGGCGTGGGAGGGGGGTTAGTTGCCCTTCAATCACTTTCTACTATCAAAAAAGAGTACTAGCACTTTCAATTTCCAATCCAATGAGCTCTTTTCAAAGTTTCTACAGCAACAAATGGCCATCTCAAAATATCTATCAGATGCAATTTGGGAAAATACGAGGTGTGGGAAGTATCCACCCTCTGATCCCTGTGAATCTTAAAAAGGACGCTAGAAAATCTGATTTCCTCTCAAATGAATCCATTCTGCAGTTTTTTTTAAGATCACCCTTTCTATATATACCTTATGTGCCCCCATGGCATAACTTATAACCCTTGCCCTGAGGGCTGTAAGAGGGTTGTCATCCTCACAGACATAATTTTCGGAACTTTTAATTACGTTGAACAAAATGGCTATCTCAAAATTTTGATTGGATGTGTTTAGAGAAATGGTGGGCGTGGGAGGGGGGTTAGTTGCCCTCTAATCATTTTGAGTATTAAAAAGGGCACTAGCCTTTTCAATTTTCTATCGAATGGGCTCCTTTTAAAGTTTCTACGACAACAAATGGTCATCTCAAAATTTCTATCAGATGCATTTCGGGAAAATACGATGTTTGGGAGGAGTATCCTCCGTCCAATCACTCTCAATCTAAAAAAAGGGCACCAAAACACCTGATTAGCAATCCGATGAGCCCCTTCGAAGTTTTTATATACGATCACCCTTTCTATATAAACCTTAAATTTCCCGAGGGCATAACTTTCAACCCTTGGCCTGAGGGTTGTATGGGTTTATCATCCTCAAAGACATAATTTCCCGATCTTTCATTTACGTTGAACAAAATGGCTATCTCAAAATTTTGGTTGAATGTGTCTGGGGAAATGGTGGGCGTCGAAGGGGTGTTAGTTGCCCTCCAATCACTTTGACTATTAGAAAGGGCACTAGTCCTTTCAATTTCCAATCGAATGAGCCGTTTTCGAAGTTTCTACAACTGCTTCGATACAAAGTGTCTTGGTCTGAACAAAAAAAAAAAAAAAAAAAAAAAATATATTGTACACGCATCGCTCTTTACTTAGGCAACGCTCTTTACTTTTCTGCAGGGTTTTAAGTTTTAATGTTGCTCTTTGCCTTCAGCTGAAATTTTTTTTTCTTTTACCTAATTTAATTCAAGAGATAAGATAAAATTTGCGAGATTTGTTTTCACATTAAACCCATTTTTTTGTCATGACATATAATCATACATATTTCTTCTGACGGTTTACATCTGACCTGTGTAAACTGTGTCTTTCTTTGTGACAAGTTAATGGGTTGTATCTCGATTTATGAGGATCTTGGATGAATTAAATAAAAAAAAAAAAAACACATTTTTTTTTTAACTGAAAGTGAGGAGCGACACTAAAACTTAAAACGAGCAGAAATTATTCCATATATGAAAGGGACTGTCCCCTCCTCAACGCCTCGCTCTTTACGCTAAAGTTTTTTTTTGTTTTAAAAAAAATAGTTGTGAGACAGAAACAAACTTTAGCGTAAAGAGCGAGGCGTTGAAGGAGGGACAGTCCCTTTCATATACGGAATAATTTCTGTTCGTTAAAAATTTTTATTATCGCTCCTTACTTTCAGTTAAAGAAAAATTATTTTTTTATTTAATTTCTGAACATTTTTGAATTAATGCAGCTTTGATTTTTGGCTCACCGTACATGAATAATTAAAATGAAATTTGCATATTAATTAATTTATTTTTTTTTGCTAAATAGCTTTCTCGAAATTTTGACCTGACGTAACTTACGAATTAACTTACGTAACGAGCATCTATATTCGTAAATTTTTATTACTTATATTAGCGGGTTCGCCCCCTAGTCAATATCTCGCTCTTTACGCTAAAGTTCAATTTTTTTTTCCGATTCTTTAAGAATGACCCTTAATCACAAAGGCCGTTAATTAGAATAAAGAGCTCAGATGAAAGTAAAAAAATCTGTAGCATAAAGAACGAAGTAATGACTAGGGGGCGAACCCAATCACATGCGTAAGAATTTCGGTTGTTTTAAGTTTTAATGTTGTTCCTTACTTTCAGTTGAATTTTTTTTTTATTTAATTTCTGACGGTTTTTTTTTTTTAAATAATGCTGGAAAATCCGGCATCCCCTTCATAGCAATGTCCCTTCTCCAATGAAATCTACCTCCATGGAAAGATCCTTCCATGTTACACCCGACCCATCCCCCCAACTAACAAAAAATCCCCCTGAAAAATTCTGTATGCTTCCCAATAATCACTACATGTAAACATTGAACAAGTTCATAATTTGCAGACCTTTCCCCGGGAACTGTGGGGGATTAAGTCATCCTCAAAGACATATTTATTGTATTTTTCGACTATGCTGAACAAAATGACAATCTCAAAATTTTGATCGGGTGACTTTTGGATAAAAATGAGCGTGGGAGGGGGCCTAGTTACCCTCCATTTTTGGTCACTTAAAAAAGGGCACTAGAACTTTTATTTTCGTTCGAATGAGCCCTCCCAAGATTTCTAGGACCACCAGGTCGATACCACCACCCCTGGTAAAAAAAAAAACACAATTAAACACGCATCCGTGATCTTTTGCCTGGCAAAAAATACAAAATTTTGAATTTTTGCAGATACGACCTTGAAACTTCTAAAAATAGGGTTCTCTGATACGTTGAATCTGTTGGTGTGATTTTCATTAAAGTTCTATGGCTTTTAGGGGATGTTTCTTTTTTTTGGAAAAATAAGGCAAATATTCACAGGCGCGTAACTTTTGACGGGTATGACTAAACTTGATGAAGCTTATATATTTGAAATCAGCATAAAAATCTAATTGTTTGGATGCACCTTTTGATTTCAAAATTCTGTTTTGTGAGTTTCAATTATTATTGAGCCGGGTCGCTCCTTACTTACAGTTCGTTACCACGAACTAGTTGATGGTTTGTATTCTTAGTCGACCCTAACAGTTTAAAAGTACACTCATTTGTACTTTGGAATAGTAAAGGTGGGTAAAGAATTTGGCCTTTGTGTATTTACGACTTTTTGTTTATGACCGTGTTAAAAAAAGTTGCCATAGATCTTAAGCAACTTCACTGTAGCAGCAGTTTTACCAAATAACAACCTGAAAATGGTAGGTATCAATGGCCATATCTCAGCAAAATATTACACCGAAGATTTTAATACCTGATAGGCTAGTAAGGCAATAGCTTAGTCTCAGCTAAAAGGGCCTACTTATAGATTTCAACACGATACATTTTAATCATTAAAATAGCTAAAACATTGGTCAAAATAAAATTTTTATAAAAGCAAAAAATAAATCTAGATCCAGGAAAATTAATAGAGTGTTCGTGATTTGACTTTTATTTGATACCTGTTATTATTATTGTCACCACAATGGTGTTACATTAGCGTTTATCTGCATTATTAATAAAAAAAACTTTTTCCACAAAATAAGTTTTTCAAAGAAAAGTAAAGAACTCCATTAAACAAAAAATGAGCAAAAATAAATCAAATAATCTACAAAGCGTGAAACTACCACAAATCAGCATCGATAAATAAATGAAACCCAAAACGAGCAGAAATTACAATAAATAACCGAATCAAACTCAAAACGAGCAGAAATTAACATAAGTTGGGCTCAAAACCCCTATGCATTCCCAAGGCCAGAACATAATTTGCACTTTACTGAAAAAAATATAAATGCTTTTACTTTTATAACTTTAATAAATCAATAATAATATTAAGATTTTGATTACTAAATATCAGTAAATGTATATTAAACTGACAATTCGCATTCATTTGTATTTTTTTCAGTAAAGTGCAAATTATGTTCTGGCCTTGGGAAGGCATAGGGGTTGTGAGCCCAACTTATGTTAATATCTGCTCGTTTTGAGTTTGACTCTATTATTTATTGTAATTTCTGCTCGTTTTGGGTTTCATTTATCTATCGATGCGGATTTGTGGTAGTTTCACGCTTAGTAGATTATTTGATTTTATTTTTGCTCATTTTTTGTTTAATGGAGTTCTTTACTTTTCTTTGAAAAACTTATTTTGTGGATAAAGTTTTTTCTAATTAATTTCTGTTCGTTTTATATTGACATTAAATAAAAAAAACAAGTTTTTAAACTGAAAGTAAGGAGCGACATTAAAACTTAAAACGAACAGAAATTATTCTGTATATGAAAGGGGCTGTCCCCTCCTCAACGCCTCGCTCTTTACGCTAAAGTTTGACTCTGTCTCACAACTTTATTTTTTAAAACAATAAAAAACTTTAGCGTAAAGAGCGAGGCGTTGAGGAGGGGACAGCCTCTTTCATATACGGAATAATTTCTGTTCGTTTTTTAAGTTTTAATGTCGCTCCTTACTTTCAGTTTAAAAAACTTGTTTTTTTTATTTAATTTCTGATCGTTTTTTAGTTAATACAGGGGATGTTTCCCCCCTCTTTAAAAAATCGAGTAAATTTTCTCAGGCTCGTAGCCTTTGATGAGTAATACTAAACTTAATAAATTTATATATTTAGAATCAGCATTATAAACACATTCTTTTGATACATTTATTGACATCAAAATTCCGTTTTTAAAAGTTTCGATTACTATTGAGCCGTATCGCTTGTTTTTTTTTTATTAGTTTTTTTTTATTACGTATATGTTATTACGTATATGAGGGGGTTCTCCCCTTAGTCAATACCACGCTCTTTACGTTAAAAGTTAAAAAAAAATTTGATTCACAAACCCCTGAATCACAAAGGCCGTTTAATTAGAATAGATAGCTCTTTTGAAAGCACTAAAAAAAAACTGTAGCGTAAAGAGCGAGGTATTGACTTGGGGGAGAACCCCCTCACATACGTTATAATTTCTGTCCGTTTTAAGTTCTAATATTCCTTCTTACATTTCAGTTGAAAAACTTGTTTTTTTTTATTTAATTTCTGATCGTTTTTTTAAATAATGCTTGGAAATCCGGCGCCCCCTTCATAGAAATTTCCTTACCCCAAAGAAACATCCTCCACGGAAATATTCTCTGGATTAACCCCTCGTCTAGCCCCCCCCCCTCCAGAAAAAATCCTTCCTGAAAATGGTTGTATACTTCCCAACAACCAATAAATAATGCTGGCAAGTCCGGCGCCCCCTTCATGGCAATTTCCCTTCCCCCATGAAAACTTCCTTCATGAACAGATCCTCCAACATAACCACCGACCACCCTTCCCTCCCACTACCAGAAAAAAACCCTCCTGAAAACTTCTGTATACTTCCCAATAACCAATACTATATGTTAACATTGGGTAAAGTTCATAACTTTTAGCCCTCCCTCTGGGAACTTCGGGGGATTAAGTCATCCTAAAAGACATATTTATCATATTTTTCGACCATTCTGAACAAAATGGCTATCTCAGAATTTTGATCGGGTGACTTTGGGAAAAAAATAAGCGTGGGAGGGGGCCTAGTTGCCCTCCATTTTTTTGGTCACTTAAAAAGGGCACTAGAACTTTTAATTTCCGTTCCTATGAGCCCTTGTGATTTTCATTAAGGTTTCATTAAGGTGTAATTTTCATTAAGGTTCTATAACTTTTAGGGGTCTTTCCCCTTTTTTTGAAAATCAGCCAAATTTTCTCAGGCGCGTAACTTTTGATGGGTAGCACTAAACTTGATAAAAGTTATATATTTGAAATCAGCATTGAAATCTGATTCTTTTGATATATCTATTGGTATCAAAAACCCGTTTTCTAGAGTTTCGGTTACATTGAGCCGGGTCGCTCCTTACTTACAGTTCGTTACCACGAACTGTTTGATAGTCTTTTCAGAGAAAAAGAAAATAATACTTTAAATTTTTTCGTTTTTTTTAAGAAGTTATAGTTTGGCCTGCTATTTGTATGCTGGAGAAAATTTTCAGCAATTTTTAACAACATACACCCTCTTAAAAATCTGGACACAAATAGTAGTGTTTAGTTTAGTTTCATACCTCCTCTAGTTGACCTGAAATGGAAAACTTGATACCATTCGCAAAAAAATCTGTTTTTCTTTTTTTGATAGCTTGGATACACTTACGCTATTTTGATTTGGTTAAATTTTAAGAGCAGAAGCAGCCCCAAAAGTTTGAACGTAATACCCTCAGTCGTTCTTGGGATACTGCTGAGATGCCTTATTGGGAATTAGCATTAACACAGTGCATTTTGATTTAAATCTAATGGCAACAATTAGTTTTTAAACATAAAGTCAAATGGGAGGGTGGGCGTGGGAGGGAATTAGTTTCCCTCCAATCACTTTCGACTATTAAAAAGGGTATCAGCCCTTTCTATTTTCAATCGAATGAGCCCTTTTCGTAGTTCCTACGACAACTCCTTTGATACAAAGTGCCCTGGTCTAAAAAAAAAAAAAAAAAATAATACATTATATCCACATCGATCTTTACTATAATTAAATAAAAAAAAACAAGTTTTTTAAACTGAAAGTAAGGAGCGACATTAAAACTTAAAAAACGAACAGAAATTATTCCGTATATGAAAGGGACTGTCCCCTCCTCAGCGCCTCGCTCTTTACGCTAAAGTTTGACTCTGTCTCACAACTTTATTTTTAAAAACAATAAAAAACTTTAGCGTAAAGAGCGAGGCGTTGAGGAGGGGACAGCCCCTTTCATATACGGAATAATTTCTGTTCGTTTTAAGTTTTAATGTCGCTCCTTACTTTCAGTTTAAAAAACTTTGTTTTTTTTATTTAATTTCTGATCGTTTTTTTAGTTAATGCAGGGGATGTTTCCCCCCTCTTTAAAAAATCGAGTAAATTTTCTCAGGCTCGTAGCCTTTGATGAGTAATACTAAACTTAATAAAATTTATATATTTAGAATCAGCATTATAAACACATTCTTTTGATACATTTATTGACATCAAAATTCCGTTTTTAAAAGTTTCGATTACTATTGAGCCGTATCGCTTGTTTTTTTATTGTTTTTTTTTTATTACGTATATGTTATTACGTATATGAGGGGGTTCTCCCCTTAGTCAATACCACGCTCTTTACGTTAAAAGTTAAAAAAAAATTTTGATTCACAAACCCCTGAATCACAAAGCCGTTTAATTAGAATAGATAGCTCTTTTGAAAGCACTAAAAAAAAACTGTAGCGTAAAGAGCGAGGTACTGACTTGGGGGAGAACCCCCTCACATACGTTATAATTTCTGTTCGTTTTAAGTTCTAATATTCCTTCTTACATTTCAGTTGAAAAAACTTGTTTTTTTTTATTTAATTTCTGATCGTTTTTTAAATAATGCTTGGAAATCCGGCGCCCCCTTCATAGAAACTTCCCTTACCCCAAAGAAACATCCTCCACGGAAATATTCTCAAGATTAACCCCCTCGTCTAGCCCCCCCCCCTCCAGAAAAAATCCTTCCTGAAAATGGTTGTATACTTCCCAATAACCAACAAATAATGCTGGCAAGTCCGGCGCCCCCTTCATGGCAATTTCCCTTCCCCCATGAAAACTTCCTTCATGAAAAGATCCTCCAACATAACCACCGACCCACCCTTCCCTCCCACTACCAGAAAAAAAAACCTCCTGAAAACTTCTGTATACTTCCCAATAACCAATACTATATGTTAACATTGGGTAAAGTTCATAACTTTTAGCCCTCCCTCTAGGAACTTCGGGGGATTAAGTCATCCTAAAAGACATATTTATCATATTTTAGACCATGCTGAACAAAATGGCTATCTCAAAATTTTGATCGGGTGACTTTGGGAAAAAAATAAGCGTGGGAGGGGGCCTAGTTGCCCTCCATTTTTTTTGGTCACTTAAAAAGGGCACTAGAACTTTTAATTTCCGTTCCAATGAGCCCTCCCACGATATTCTAGGACCTCTGGGTCGATACGATCACCCCTGGGGAAAAAAAAAAAAACACAAACAAACAAACAAATAAACACGCATCCGTGATCTTTCTTCTGGCAAAAAATGTAAAATTCCACATTTTTGTAGATAGGAGCTTGAAGCCTCTACAGTAGGGTTCTCTGATACGCTGAATATGATGGTGTGATTTTCATTAAGGTTCTATAACTTTTAGGGGGTCTTTCCCCCTTTTTTTGAAAATCAGCCAAATTTTCTCAGGCGCGTAACTTTTGATAGGTAGCACTAAACTTGATGAAAGTTATATATTTGAAATCAGCATTGAAATCTGATTCTTTTGATATATCTATTGGTATCAAAAACCCGTTTTCTAGAGTTTCGGTTACCATTGAGCCGGGTCGCTCCTTACTTACAGTTCGTTACCACGAACTGTTTGAAAATGTCAAGCCTTCCAATTACTTTCGACTATTCAAAAGGGTACTAGGCCTTTTAAATTCCAATCAAATGAGCCTTTTTCAAGTTTCTACGACAACACTTCCTATAAACACATTATATGGCCCCAGGACATAAATTACAACTCTTACCCTAAGGGCTGTGAGGGTGGTTGTCATCCTCTAACACCTAATTTCCAGAACTTTCAACTACGTTACACAAAATGGCTATCTCAAAATTTTGATTGGATATGTCTGAGAAAATCGTGTTTGTGAGAGGGGTGTTAGTCTTTCTGCAATCACTTTCAACTATTAAAAAAGGCACTAGCCCTTTCAATTTCCAATTAAATGGGCCCTTTTGAAATTTCTATGACAGTGCTTTCAATAAAAAACCTTATATGCCCCCAGGGGAGAACTTACAACCCTCGCCCTGAGGGCTGGGTTGGGGGGTTTTCATCCTTACAGACCTAATTTCCAGAACTTTATACTACGTTCAACAAAATGGCTATATCTAAGCTTTGATTGAATGTGTTGGAAATGGAGGGCGTGAGAGGAGGGTTAATCACTCTCCACTGACTTTCGACTATTAAAAAGGGCAATTTCAATTTCCAATCCAATGAGCCCCTTTTGAAATTTCTACAACAACTTTCTATATAAACCTTGTATACCCCCAGGGCAAAAATTACAACCCTTGCACTGAAAGCTCTGATGGGGTTTTTATCCTAAAAGACCTAATTTCCAGAACTTTCGACTACGTTGAACAAAATGAATATCTCGAAATTTTGATTGGATGTGTTAGGGGAAAAGGTTGGCGTGAGAGGGGGGTTAGTTGCCCATTTCAATAAAACCTTATATGCCCCCAGAGCACCCTTGCCCCAAAGTCTATGGAGAGAGTGTCCTGCTCAAAGGTATAACTTCCTGAACTTTAAACTTCGTGGAACAAAATGGCTATCAAGAAATTTTTATCAGATATGTTTAGGGAAACGGTGGGCGTGGAAGGGTTGTTTGTTGCCTTCCAATCACTTTCGACTATTAAAAAGAGCACTAGCCATTCCAATATCCAATCGAATGAGTCATTTTTGAGGTTTCTACGATGACGCGTTCAGTAAAGCCTAATATGCCCCAGGGCATAACTTACAACCCTTGTCCTGAGGGCTGCGGGGGAGTGTCCTCCTGTACACTGAACAAAATGGCTATCTCACTTTCGACTATTAAAAAGGGTACTAGCCCTTTGAATTTTCAATCGAATGAGCCTGTTTTGAAGTTTCTACGACAACGCCTTCTATAAAAACCTTATATGCCCCCAGGCAATAACTTAAAACCCTTGCCCTGAGGGTTTTGAGGGACTTTCCTCCTCAAAAACATATTTTCTATCTGGAAATCAACTACGCTGTAAAAAATGGCTATCTCAAAATTTTTATTGGATATGTTTGGGGGAATAATGGGCGTAGGGGTGGGGGGGGCTAGTTGCCCTCCCATCACTTTAGACTAATAAAAATGGTACTAGCACTTTGAATTTCCAATCGAATGAGCCTGTTTTGAAGTTTCTATGACAACGCCTTCTATAAAACCTTATATGCCCCCAGGGCATAACTTAAAACCCTTGCCCTGAGGGTTGTGGGGGGAGTGCCCTCCTCAAAAAACATAGTTTGTATCTGGAATCAACTACGCTGAACAAAATGGCTATCTTAAAATTTTGATTGGATGTATTTGAGGGAATTATTGGCATGGGGGGGCTAGTTGCCCTCCAATCACTTTCGACTATTAAATAGGGCACTAGCCCTTTGAATTTCCAATCGAATGAGTCTGTTTTGAAGTTTCTACGACAACACCTTCTATAAAAACCTTATATGCCCCCAGGGCATAACTTAAAACCCTTGCCCTGAGGGTTGTGGGGGAGTGTCCTCCTAAAAAATATATTTTCTATCTGGATATCAACTACGTTTAACAAAATGGCTTTCTAAAAGTTTTGATTGGATGTGTTTCGGGGAATGATGGGCGTGGGGGGGGGGCTAGTTGCCCTCCAATCACTTCCGACTATTAAAAAGGGCACTAGCCACTCCCAATTCCAATCGAATGAGCCCTTTTCGAAGTTTCTGCGGCAACTCCTTCGATACGAAGTGCCTGGGTGGAGAAAAAACACACTTTGCCCACATCGTTCTTTATTTAGGCAGTGCTAACGCGCTGCCTATGATATCCATTATATTTGCTCTTTCTTTTATTGTTGTTTTTTATATGGGTCGGGGAGGTGAATTAATCCACCGGTCATCATAATGTATAACAAGTGACAGCAAAAATCAAAGATGATTTTATTCAATCGCAAACCAAGAATTATACTTAGCTTTTTAAGATTGGAAGCGTAGCAAACAGTTCATGGAAACGAACATTTGTGGTGACGCTTTCTAATTAAGTCAAAATTGGATTTTAGTAAAAACATTAAGACGCAAATAAAAAGTTTCGAAATACCACTTTTTATTAAGATAAAGAACACATCCTGGTATGTGTATGCTTAACAGGAAATTGAGAACCCACTTCCGTGCTATGTGCGTCAATAGGCCCGATAAGATGTGGTTGATGAAATGTATAAAAGATACATTTTGTGGGAACGGGGGGGACATACTAATTTTATGCCGGACCGACCTCTGGTCCGTTGATTTTAGAAATACCTTATAATATTGTTGGATTATTATCACAAACCTAGTTTTTTTACACCCCCAATTTTGGTCAATTTTTGTCAATATCAACCAAATTTGGATGTACTTAAGACAAATTTTTGGTTCATTTTTTATGCATTGCTATACGTTTACTTTTTGTCATATCAGCGTCAATAGAATCCAGTATTAAGTGAGAATTTATTACCAGTTTATTGACTGAAAAGTGAAGATAAATCAGAAATGTTCAGTGTTTAAGATGTATAGGCAAATGGCTTATAACCTAAATGGCATCCATTAAGTTGAAAAAACGTAATATTTTGAGTTTAAGTGAAATCTGTGGTACTAAAAATTGTTATGTATAATTTATCCGGGGTATTTCTAATCCCAGAAGATAATGGTAAATCAACCACATCACCCAGATAAATTAAATTATTAATAGGAATTAAATTTAAACTCAATATAATCAAATAGTTTTTAATAAAACTGTAAATCTAATTTAAGCAAAAACACTAATATAATGCTTAAGCCACTGTGGGTCAAACTAAAAGAGAACATGCGCATTAGAATGAGGGTGAAAAGAGAAGTTTATGGTCCTAAAGACGAAAGGAAAAAGAGAGAAAAGAGAATAACAAGGATGAATTCCAAAATTGATATCCTTGGAAGAAAGGACATGGTATAATATTTGGCCATAAACAGGACCCTAAAGAGACCCATTGAGGGTATATTCACAGAATGACCAAAAAATGGCAGCATAAAAAGCATGTACAAAATTAAAAATTGTTTTTTAAAAGTAAAACATTTAGAGTTGGGACAACTTTTCCCAAAGAGGCAAGTATTATGGTGACGCATTTCTACTAAGTCAAAATTGGATTTTAGTAAAAACACTAAGACGCAAATACAAAGTTCTCTGAATACCAGTTTTTATTAAGATAAAGAGCAAATCCTGGTATGTGTATGCTTAATAGGAAATTGAGATATCACCACTTTCTTTCTATGTGCGTCAATGGGCCCGATAAGATGCGGTTGATGAAATGTACAAAAGACACATTTTGTGGGAACGGGGGGAGATATACTAAGTTTATACCGGACCGACTTCTGGTCCGGTGATTTTAGAAATACCTTGGAATATTGTTGGAATATTATCACAAACCCAGTTTTTCTTACAACCCAATTTTGGTCAATTTTTGTCAATATCAACCAAAGTTGGATGTACTTAAGACAAATTTTTGGTTCATTTCTGATGCATTGCTACGTTTACTTTGTCCGATATCAGCGTCAATAGAATCCAGTATTAAGGGAGAATTTTTATTACCAATTTATTGACTGAAAAGTGAAGATAAATCAGAAATGTTCAGTGTTTAAGATGTATAAGCAAATGGCTTATAACCTAAATGGCATCCATTAAGTTGAAAAAAACTTAATATTTAGTGTTTAAGTGAAATCTGTGGTACTGAAAGCTGTTATGTATAATTTATCTGGGACATTTCTAATCCCAGAAGATAAGGGTAAATCAACCACATCACCCGGATAAATTGAATTATTAATGGGAATTAAATTTAAACTCAATATAATCAAATAGTTTTTAATATAACTGTAAATCTAATTTAAGCAAAAATACTAATATAATGCTTAAGCCACCGTGGGTCAAACTAAAAGAGAACATGCGTATTAGAATGAGGGTGAAAAGAGAAGTTTATAGTCCTAAAGACAAAAGGAAAAAGAGAGAAAATAGAATAACAAGGATAAATTCCAAAATTGATATCCTTGGAAGAAAGGACATGGTATAATATTTGGCCATAAACAGGACCCTAAAGAGACCCATTGAGGGTATATTCACAGAATGACCAAAAAATGGCAGTATAAAAAGCATGTACAAAATTAAAAATTGTTGTTTTAAAAGTAAAACATTTAGAGTTGGGACAACTTTTCCCAAAGAGGCAAGTATTATGGTGACGCATTTCTACTAAGTCAAAATTGGATTTTAACAAAAACACTAAGACGCAAATACAAAGTTTCGAAATACCAGTTTTTATTAAGATAAAGAACACATCCTGGTATGTGTATGCTTAATAGGAAATTGAGAAATCACCACTTCCTAGCTATGTGCGTCAGTGGGCCCCGATAAGATGTGCTTGATGAAATGTATAAAAGACACATTTTATGGGAACGGGGAGCTTAATACTAATTTTATACTGGACTGACCTCCGGTCCGTTGATTTTAGAAATACCTTGGATTATTGTTGGATTATTGTAAGTGTTCTAATATCTCATTGTATTGTACTCTATTGTATATTTCTTATAATTAATTAAAAAAAACTTTCTGGAAAATAAGTTTTTTCAAAGAAAAGTAAAGGCTATTTTAAACTTAAGCTCAGGAGATACAAATACCTGTTAAAATTCAAACTCCAAACGACCAGAAATTACTATTTAAAGAATAAATGAAACCCAAAACGAACAGAAACTAAATAAACAATCATAGCAAAAACATACAACAAGTAATAACATAAATGAATAAATAGATCTT
Organism: Artemia sinica; assembly: GCA_027921565.1. NCBI lineage: Eukaryota > Metazoa > Arthropoda > Branchiopoda > Anostraca > Artemiidae > Artemia > Artemia sinica. The sequence goes on along the minus strand of JAPEVW010000026.1, from coordinate 677,904 downwards.
AAAGCGAGTAATGCTTAGATTGAATATGAAAATGAAGCTTAAGACGAAAACAAATATTTTGCTATTAAAGTATAAATGAAACTCAAAACGAAGAGAAATTAAATAACAATCAATGCGAACAAACATACAATATATATTAATGTAAATGAATAAATAAATCTTAAAACGAGTGAAACTTAAATTGAATATGCAAATCAAGTTTGAATCGAATAAAAGTAACTACAAACAAGAGTTTGGGTATCGTCTCACTGCAGAAGCCTAAAACCTACTGCGTCATTGGTGCTTTACTGAAAACAATTCTTGAAATATTTTCAATTTTGTAACTTTAAGAAATCAAAAATTAATTAAGATTTTAGGGAATAAATATCAGCATATGGATATTAAATTGACAATGCACATTTTTTTCAGTAGACTCATTTGAATTTTTTTTCAGTGAAGTACAAATTATATTCTGGCTTTTAGAAAGCATAGGGATTTTGAACCCTACTCACATTAATTTATGCTCGTTTCGAGTTTGACTCTAATATTTATTTTAATTTTTGTTCGTTTTGGGTTTCATTTATATATTGATACTGATTTGGGGTAGTTGTATGCTTGGTAGAATATATGATAGTCCGGACGCCAGGTGTTGAAAATGTGAACCATGCCACGACGGAATGGGGCTGCTACGAGAATTAGCCTACCTTCCACCCCCTAAATTGACCATGCGGATTCAAAAATACCAATGGCACTTGCTGGCGAGTGGTGGGTGGAACACTCCGAAACTTGACATTTTATTATATTTTGGTGTTTCATGCAAGAAAATGCATGTTCCAAAAAGTTTGAGGTGCAGTTTTTCGCTCAAATAGAAATGCCTAGAAGCCATAGAATGTTTTCATAACAAACGAACACGATTAGTTACAAAAAATGGGGAGAGCTAAAAAAAAAAATGGCAAAACTATATGAGTCTTGAACAGTCTTGGAAAGTATAAACAAAATCAAATTGAACATTAGATATATAATGATATTAATTGTTGACAGATCCATCAGTTCAAGATTTTTTTCACTGTAACTTTAATTTTCATTTTCAATGCTGTAAGAACTGGAAAATAATAAATTTGTAATATACGAGTAATTCGTTGTAAGTGAAGCACCAATGACGCTAAAGGCTTTAGGTTTTTACAGTTATTAAAAAAAACTAGTTTTTTTAACTTAAAGTAAGGAGCGACATTAAAACTTAAAACAAACAGAAATTATTCCGTATATGAAAGGGGCTGTCTCCTCCTCAACGCCTCGCTCTTTACGCTAAAGTTTTTCATTGTTTTTAAAAAAAATAGAGTGTTGAGAAAGTCAAACTTTAGTGTAAAGAGCGAGGCGTTGAGGAGGGGACAGCCCCTTTCATATACGGAATAATTTCTGTTCGTTTTAAGTTTTAATGTCGCTCCTTACTTTCGGTTAAAAAAACTTGTTTTTTTTATTTAATTTTTGAACGTTTTTGAATAAATGCAGGTTTTGATCTTGACTCACCATACATGAATAATTAAAACAAAATTTTCATATTAATTTACTTTTATTTGGTTAAATGGCTTTCTCGAAACTTGTTTAATTTTATTTACGAACATTTTTATTAGTAATAAATATACGTAACTTACGAATTAACTTACGTAACGAACTTCTATATTCATATATTTTTAATGCGTATATTAGGGGGCTCGCCCCCTAGTCAATACCTTGCTCTTTAATCGAAAGTTCGACTTTTGTTCCAATTCTTTAAAAATGACCGCTTAATCACAAAGGCCGTTAATTAGAATAAATAGCTCTTATGAAAGTACTAAAAAATCTTTGGCTTAAAGGGCGAGTTATTGACTAGGGGGTGAACCCAATCATATATGTAATATTTTCTGTTCGTTTAAAGTTTTGATGTTGCTGCTGTTGCAGTTGAAAAACTTGTTTTTTTTTATTTAATTTCTGATCTTTTTTAAATAATGCTGGGAAGTCCAGCGTCCCCTTCATAGCAATGTCCCTTCCCCCATGAAAACTTCCCTCATGGAAAGATCCTCCCATATAATCCAAGACCCCCCCCCCCCACCACCAGGAAAAAATCTCCCCTGAAAACGTCTGTATACTTCCCAATAACCAATACTATATGTTAACATTGGGTAAAGTTCATAAATTTCAGCCCTCCCCCCGGGAACTTCGAAGGATTAAGTCATCCTAAAAGACATACTTATAATATTTTCGAACATGCTGAACAAAATGGCTATCTCGAAATTTTGATCAGGTGACTTTGGGAAAAAAAATGAGCGTGGGAGGGGGCCTAGTTACCCTCCATTTTTTGGTCACTTAAAAAGGGCACTAGAACTTTTTATTTACATTCCAATGAGCCCTCCCACGATATTCTAGGACCACTGGGTCGATATGATCACCCCTGGGAAAAAAAAAAAAAAAAAAAAAACAACAAATAAACACGCACCCGTGATCTATCTTCTGGCAAAAAATGCAAAATTCCACATTTATGTAGATAGGATCTTGAAACCTCTACAGTAGGGTTCTCTGATACGCGGAATATGATGGTGTGATTTTCATTAAGTTTCTATAATTTTTTGGGGGGGTCTTTCCCCCTTTTTTCGAAAATCAGCCAAATTTTCTCAGGCGCGTAACTTTTGATAGGTAAAATTAAACTTGATGAAACTTATATATTTGAAATTAGCATTAAAATGTGATTCTTTTGATGTATCTATTTGTATCAAAATACCGTTTTCTAGAGTTTCGGTTACCATTGAGCCGGGTCGCTCCTTACTTACAGTTCGTTACCACAAACTGTTTGAAAGAAGGGGGCAGTATCCAAATTTTGCTTGTAGTGAAAACTATATTTGTCTTGACCAATCTTGAAAAGAACTAATAAATTAAACTAAATATTTGATGCATAATGATATTAATTGCTAAAAGCTCATCAGTTCAAAATTTTACTGTAATTTTAATATTTATTTTCAATATTAAGTACAAAAGAAAACATTTGTAATATAATTCGTTTTCAGTAAAGCGCCAATGACGCAGCAGGTTTTATGCTTCTGCAGTGAGACGATACCCAAACTCTTGTTTTTAGTTATTTTTATTCGATTCAAACTTGATTTGCATATTCAATTTAAGTTTCACTCGTTTTAAGATTTATTTATTCATTTACATTAATATATATTGTATATATATTAATGTAAATGAAAAAAAATTAATAATATATTTATATAATAATAATATATTAATAAAAATTAAAAAAAAATAATAATACATTGTAAATACATTAATGTTTAATTTCTGTTCGTTTTAAGTTTCATTTATACTATAATAGCAAAATTTTGTTTTAGTTTTAAGCTTGATTTGCATATTCAATCTAAGCATTACTTGCTTTAAGATCTATTTATTCATTTATATTAGCACTTGTTGTATGTTTTTTGCTATGATTGTTTATTTAATTTCTGTTCGTTTTGGGTTTCATTTATTCTTTAATAGTAATTTCTGGTCGTTTTGAGTTTGAATTTTAACAGGTATTTGTATCTCCTGAGCTTAAGTTTAAAATGGCCTTTACTTTTCTTCGAAAAACTTATTTTTCGGAAAGTTTTTTTTTAATTAATTTTTGTTCGTTTTTGATTGCAAAAAGTTTCAAGTTTTTATGGCATGGGGGGGGGTGCTTACTTTCCGATTATTCTTGAATTTAAAAAACGGATCTATAACTTTCAATTTAAATCGAATGAGGCTTTTTTCAAAGTCTATACGATTACCTCTTTGATAAAAACGTTATATATATGAACAATAGACAGCTTGCATAACTTGTGGACAGCGATTGACAACAATGAATGGATTGAAAAAATAGCTCCAATAAGGGGGTTTAGACCATTTCACTTGCTGACAAAAAGGGATCACGACTGTTTGGAATTGACCTTAATAGGAATTTGTGTGCCATAGCAATTTTGCATCTATCACAGAAATATGTATTTTAACCTTATAATTGGATAATTATAACAGATTTACTATGTGTTCTTCCCATACAAAACCCCTTCCCATAAGTTTTAATAAGTTATGCCCCAGGGCATTACTTACAACGCCTACCCCTGGGCCCTGGTGGGCTGTGTCGACACGGGAGTTTTTTGTTATCAGAACTTCGAACTATTTTAACCAAATTTCTATCTCAAAATTTTTATCTGATGCATTTAGGGCGTGGAGGAGGGAAAGGGGCTAGTTGCCTTTCAATCTCTTTTGACTCTTAAAAAATGAACAAGAACTTTCAATTTTCAATCAAATGAGCCCTCTCTAAATTTTATACGAGCATCCCTTCCATAAGAAATAATATGAAGGATTCGGAGAGTCCTTAAATTACATCCCTTGCCCTGAGGGCTTTGGGGGGGGGGTTTAATCCTCAAAGACCTAATTTCCGGAACTTAAAACTACGTTTAATAAAATGGCTGTCTTAATATTTTGATTGGATGTGTTTGGGGAAAAGTTGGGCGTGAGAGGTGGGTTAATTACCCTCAAATAACTTTTGACTATTACAAAGGGCACTATCCCTCGGAATTTCCAATCGAATGAGTCTTTTTTGAGGTTTCTACGACACCACCTTCTATAAAAACCTTATATGCCCCCAGGGCATAACTTAAAACCCTTGCCCTGAGGGTTGTGTTTGGGATTGTCCTCCTCAAAAACATATTTTATATCTGGAAAACATTTACGCTGAACAAAACGGCTATCTCAAAATTTTGATTGGATGTGTTTGGGGGAATGATGGGCGTGGGGGGGACTAGTTGCCCTTCAATCACTTTCGACTATTAAAAAGGGCACTAGCCCTTTGAATTTCCAATTGAATGTGCCTGTTTTGAAGTTTCTACGACAACGCCTTCTATAAAAACCTTATATGCCTCCAGGGCATAACTTAAAACTCTTGCCCTAAGGGCTCTGGGGGAGTGGCCTCCTCAAAAACATATTTTCTATCTGGAAATCAACTACACTGAACAAAATGGCTATCTCAAAAGTTTGATTGGATGTGTTTGGGGAAATGATGGGCGTGGGAGGGGGGTCTAGTTGCCCTTCAATCACTTTCGACTATTAAAAAGGGCACTAGCCCTTTAATTTCAAATCGAATGAGTTTTTTTGAAGTTTTCTACGACAACGCCTTCTATAAAAACCTTATATGCCCCCAGGGCATATCTTAAAACCCTTGCCCTGAGGGTTCTGGGGAGTGTCCTCATCAAAAACATATTTTCTATCTGGAAATCAATTACGCTTAACAAAATGGCTATCTCAAAATTTTGATTGGATGTGTTTGGGAAATGATGGGCCTGGGGGAGGGGGGCTAGTTGCACTCCAATCACTTTCGACTATTAAAAAGGGCACTAGCCCTTTAATATCCAATCGAATGAGCCTGTTTTTAAGTTTCTATGACAACGCCTTCAATAAAAACCTTATATGCCCCCAGGGCATAACTTAAAACCCGTGCCCTGAGGGTTGTGGGGGATTGTTCTCCTCAAAAACATGTTTTCAATGTGGAAATCAACTACGCTGAACAAAAATGGCTATCTCAAAATTTTGATTGGATGTGTTTGGGGGAATGATGGGCGTAAGGGGGGGGGCTGGTTGCCCTCCAATCACTTTTGACTATTAAAAAGGGCACTATCCCTTTGAATTACGAATCAAATGAGCCTTTTTTGAAGCTTCTATGACAACGCCTTCAATAAAAAAACCTTATATGCCCCCAGGGCATAACTTAAAACCCTTGCCCTGAGGGTTGTGGGGGATTGTCCTCCTCAAGAACATGTTTTCTATCTGAAAATCAACTACGCTGAACAAAATGGCTATCTCAAAATTTTGATTGGATGTGTTTGGGGGAATGATGGGCGTGGGGGGCGGGCTAGTCGCCCTCCAATCACTTTCGACTAATGAAAGGGGCACTATCCCTTTGAATTTCCAATCGAATGAGCCTTTTTTGAAGTTTCTTCGACAACGCCTTCTATAAAAACCTTATATGCCCCCTGGGCATATCTTAAAACCCTTGCCCTGAAGGTTCTTGGGGAGTGTCCTCCTCAAAAACATATTTTCTATCAGAAATCAACTACGCTGAACAAAATTGCTATCTCAAAATTTTGAGAGGATATGTTTGGGGAAATGATTGGCGTGGGAGGGGGCTAGTTGCACTCCAATCACTTTCGACTATTAAAAAGGGCACTAGCTCTTTAATTTCCAATCGAATGAGCCTGTTTCGAAGTTTCTACGACAATACCTTCTATAAAAACCTTATATGCCCCCAGGGCATAACTTAAAACCCTTGCCCTGAGGGATGTGGGGGAATGTCCTCCTCAAAAATATATTTTCTATTCGGAAATGATCTACGCCGAACAACATGGCTATCTGAAAATTTTGATTGGATGTGTTTGGGAAATGATGGGCGTGGGGGGGGGGGGGAGGGGGCTAGTTACACTCCAATCACTTTAGACTATTAAAAAGGGCACTAGCTCTTTAATTTCCAATCGAATGAGCCTGTTTTTAAGTTTCTACAACAACGCCTTCTATAAAAACCTATATGCCCCCAAGGCATAACTTAAAACCCTTGCCCTGAGGGTTGTGGGGGAGTATCCTCCTCAAAAAAATATTTTCTTTCTGGAAATAAACTACGCTGAACAAAATGGCTATCTCAAAATTTTGATTGGATGTGTTTGAGGGGGGAATAATGGGCGTGGAGCGCTAGTTGCCCTCCAATCACTTTCGACTATCAAAAAGGGCACTAGATTTTTGAATTTCCAATCGAATGAGCCCCTTTTGAAGTTTCTACGGCAACGCCTTCTATAAAAACCTTTTATGCCCCTACGGTATAACTTCTAACCCTGAGGGTTGTGGGGGAGTGTCCTCCTCAAAAATATATTTTCTATCTGGAAATCAACTACGCTGAACAAAATGGCTATCTCAGAATTTTGATTGGATGTGTTTGGGGAAATGATGGGCGGGGGGGGGGTTGAGAGGGGCTAGTTACACTCCAATCACTTTCGACTATTAAAAAGGGCACTAGCCCTTTAATTTCCAATGGATTGAGCCTGTTTTGAAATTTCTACGACAAAACCTTCTATAAAAACTTTATATGCCCCCAGGGCATAACTTAAAACCCTTGCCCTGAGGGTTGTGGTGGAGTGTCCTCCTCAAAAGCATATTTTCTATCTGAAAATCAACTACGCTGAACAAAATGGCTATCTCAAAAATTCTGATTGGATGTGTGTTGGGGAAATGATGGGCGTGGGGGGGGGCTAGTTGCACTCCAATCACTTTCAACTATTAAAAAGGGCCCTAGCCCTTTAATTTCCAATCGAATGAGCCTGTTTTGAAGTTTCTACGACAACGGCTTCTATAAAAAACTTATATGCCCCCAGGGTATAACTTAAAACCCTTGCCCTGAGGGTTGTGGGGGAGTGTCCTCCTCAAAAATATATTTTCTATCTGGAAATCAACTACGCTGAACAAAATGGCTATCTCAAATTGTGATTGGATGTGTTTGGGGGAATGATCGGCGTGGGGGGGCTAGTTGCCCTCCAATCATTTTCGACGATTGAAAAGGGCACTAGAACTCTCGATTTCCAATCGAATGAGCCCCCTTTGAAGTTTCTACGACGACCCCTTCCGTATGAAGTGCCTTTTGGAAAAAATGATAATAATAATAAAAAAAACATTGGAGCCGTACGGCCTTTACTATAGGCAACGCTACAGCGTTGCCTCTGATTGTTGACTTCCTGGGACAACCAGTCCCAGTGGCTTACATATTATCATTCCCTGTATCGTTGTGTGTTAGCTGAATAAAAGTATTGTGTAATAGCCAACCTCTCTACAATCTTATTTTAGTTCCCTAGAATAATCCCAGATGGTACGCCCTATTTGTCAGGTCATAGCCTAAGGCACGCCACCAAAGTTTAATTACCTTAGGGCCATAGTTATCTCTTCTATAAAGGGAGTAGTAAATGCATCAACTACAACTTCACCCAAATACCTTAAACTCACTTTATCACACATCAAGTAAGGAACGACACGGGCTAATAACAACCGAAACTCTAAACACCAAAGTTTTTACTCATTTACTTATACGAAAAATTGGATTTTTTATTGTAATGCTGAATATGTCAAAATCATTTACCGTTGCCCATCAAGAGTTACAAGCCTGGAAAATTTACCCTATTCTCAAAAAGGGGTAAAACGCCCCCAAAAGGGTGAGGGTTTTTAGTCAAAACTACACCATCAAATTCAGCATATCAGAGAACTGTATTTAGAATGTTGCGAGCACCTATCTAAAAAATATGAATTGGCATTCTTGCCAAGAAGAAAGAATGCGTTATTGTTTCAGAAATAATAGTACCAAGCCAATAGTCCTAGAAAATGAGAAAAGGCTCATTGTAATGTAAATTAAGAGTTCTAGTGGTCTTTTTAAGCAGCAGGAAAGATCGTGCCAGAGAAAAGTGGCAATCTCTGCCATATTGTGACGCAAACAACAGTTTTGGTCCAATGGTTGCCAAAAACCATCAGGTGGTAGTTCTGATATAAGGATTTAAATCTGTTGAAGAACTATGTATTGATATGCCGCGCGGTAATGATCACGAGAGTGCCAGAGGCACTAATGCCCCGCGGTATTGCCTTCATACCCAAAGATGTACGATATCCATAAAAATTCCCGGTACATATAAGCATTGAACTTGAGGTTCATTTAACTAAGCTAATTCTTTTAAGGCTTGGTAAAATTATGTATAGTGGTGCATAATTGCACATCAGCCATTACCAAGGAGGACCAGTGGGGCTTTGTGTGGCTGGGGGGAATGTCCTTGAACTTTAAAAAGCACATTTTTATTTTCAAAGTTGCTAACTTTCTATGAGCCTTTCAGATAAATATAAAAGGAGGGCTAAAATTTATTTTGTATGTTTATTTGATTACTTCAAATATTTGCTGATAGTAGAAAGGGGGGTGCTACTCCGGTACGAACCACGTGATTTATGGTTTTCTCACTGAGAATAAAAAAAAAAAACAGGAATTTTCTCACTTGGAAAAACAGGAATTTTCTCACATTTATGTCTGTTTTCATGGATGGTTATGTGTGTTGGTCGATTTATTTGATGTTTTTCATGGATGGTTATGGATGATTTATGGTTTTTGTCAGTGAGAATTTGAATAACAGGAACTTTCTCATATTTATGTCTGTTTTTATGGTTTTGTCAGTGAGAATGGAAAAAAAACAGGAACTTTCTCACATTTATGGATGACAACAGCAATTTATGTTCCTGTTTTATGTCTGTTCGTTGTCAGTGAGAATGGACATGCTTGACGCGAATGTTATGAGATTGTTTGGCTAACCTAACCTGAGAAATTGATTTACATAATCGGCGGGGAAATTATTGATTCACGAAGGGGAATTAAGAAACACTATGGTTTCTTTGATCTTTAGGCGAACCTAGCCTGTGAACTTGATTTACATAATCGCTAGGGGAAATTATTGATTCACGAAGGGGGAATTAAGAAACATTATGGCTTCTTTAATCTTAGGTCTGAGGGTAATAAACGTTCTTTAGGTCAGAGAGAAAAATTAATATTCTATTTTTAAATAGGGCTTCATTGATCTTTAGTGTCAGGAATTATAAATGACATCACTTGTTATCTTGGAATTATGCGGGAGTCTAAAGAGATAGAAATTCTATTTTAAATACGGCTTCACTGAGCTTTAAGTCGGAGAGATAAATTGATATTCTAACGAAACCTTAATAGTTTAGCTAGGAAAATTTATGAGATGAAGAGATTAACGTAGGAAGGGTTTCCTAGAAATTTGAAATGTGAAAGCACAGAGATGCCAAAAAACAAAAGGAACACACAGAAATTACTTTTAGGGGATTATTTGGGCGAAACGGTTTTAGACAGCTTATGGAATTATTTCGGCGAAACAGTTAGAGACATTTTAAAAGGTGATTTAAAGGATGATTTTAGAAGAGAATTTGAGGGTAAAACTCTGTGGTCGTTATAATACACAAGTTCCATTTGAACAGTGTTGTGAGGTCCCCTACCCCAACCCAAAGGGTTCCGATCCCCCTACCCCAACCCAAAGGGTTCCAATCCCTCTACCCCAACCTCGAAGGAAGCCCCGGTCCCCAAAGGTCCCCCAAGCCCCCGAAGGGTCCCGATCCCACTACCCCAATCCCAAAGGGTTCTAATCCCCCCACCCCAACCCCGAAGGAAGCCACCGGTCCTCAAAGGTCAACTGGGCTCCCAAAGGGACACCCGCCCTCAAGGGTCCCCCAGACCTACCGGGCCCCAAAGAGCCCCTCCCCCCCCTTTGGTCCCCAAAGGGCCCCCTCCCTCTCCCTCCATCTCCCCTCCCCCTCCTTCCCATCCCCTCCCCATCCCCTCCCCATCCCCTCCCCCTCCCCTCCCCCTCATACCCACCCCTCCCCCTCCTCCCCCTCCCCTCCTCCCCTCCTCCCCTCCCCTTCCCTTCACCATTTTTTAATATTTTTTGTGCATTGTGACACAGAACGACCCTCCCCCCGGCCCCTCCCCCCCCCCCCAAAAAAAGGTCCCCCGACACCCAAAGGCCTGATTTTCAAACTTCATTTTGAATTTCTTTCGTTGAAATGCAAGAGTTGGAATATTTCAGTAGTGCTTGGTTGTGGTTTACCTTGTCACAGTTACATTTTCTTGATTTTTCAAAGTTCATTTTGAATTTCTTTCATTGAAATGCAAGAGTTGGAATATTTCAGTAGTGTTTGGTTGGGGTTTACCTTGTCACAGTTACATTTTCTTGATTTTTCAAAGTTCATTTGAATTTCTTTCGTTGAAATGCAAGAGTTGGAATATTTCACTAGTGTTTGGTTGTGGTTTACCTTGTCACAGTTACATTTTCTTGATTTTTCAAAGTCATTTTGAATTTCTTTCGTTGAAATGCAAGAGTTGGAATATTTCAGTAGTGTTTGGTTGTGGTTTACCTTGTCACAGTTACATTTTCTTGATTTTTCAAAATTCATTTTGAATTTCTTTCGTTGAAATGCAAGAGTTGGAATATTTCAGTAGTGTTTGATTTGTCGTTTACCTTGTCACAGTTACATTTTCTTGATTTTTTCAAAGTTCATCTTGAATTTCTTTCGTTGAAATGCAAGAGTTGGAGTATTTCAGTAGTGTTTGGTTGTGGTTTACCTTGTCACAGTTACATTTTCTTGATTTTTCAAATTTCATTTTGAATTTCTATCGTTGAAATGTAAGAGTTGGAATATTTCAGTAGTGTTTGGTTGTGGTTTACCATGTCACAGTTACATTTTCTTGATTTTTCAAAGCTCATTTTGAATTTCTTTCGTTGAAATGCAGGAGTTGGAATATTTCAGTAGTGTGTTTGGTTGTGGTTTACCTTGTCACAGTTACATTTTCTTGATTTTCAAAGTTCATTTTGAATTTCTTTCATTGAAATGCAAGAGTTGGAATATTTCAGTAGTGTTTGGTTGTGGTTTACCTTGTCACAGTTACATTTTCTTGATTTTTCAAAGTTCATTTGAATTTCTTTCGTTGAAATGCAAGAGTTGGAATATTTCAGTAGTGGTTGGTTGTGGTTTACCTTGTCACAGTTACATTTTCTTGATTTTTCAAAGTTCATTTTGAATTTCTTTCGTTGAAATGTAAGAGTTGGAATATTTCAGTAGTGGTTGGTTGTGGTTTACCTTGTCACAGTTACATTTTCTTGACTTTTCAAAGTTCAATTTGAATTTCTTTCGTTGAAATGCAAGAGTTGGAATATTTCAGTAGTGTTTGGTTGTGGTTTACCTTGTCACAGTTACATTTTCTTGATTTTTCAAAGTTCATTTTGAATTTCTTTCATTGATATGCAAGAGTTGGAATATTTCAGTAGTGTTTGGTTGTGGTTTACCTTGTCACAGTTACATTTTCTTGATTTTTCAAAATTCATTTTGAATTTCTTTCGTTGAAATGTAAGAGTTGGAATATTTCAGTAGTGTTTGGTTGTGGTTTACCTTGTCACAGTTACATTTTTCTTGATTTTTCAAAGTTCATTTTGAATTTCTTTCGTTGAAATGCAAGAGTTGGAATATTTCAGTAGTGTTTGGTTGTGGTTTACCTTGTCACTGTTACATTTTCTTGATTTTTCAAACTTCATTTTGAATTTCTTTCATTGAAATGCAAGAGTTGGAATATTTCAGTAGTGTTTGGTTGTGGTTTACCATGTCACAGTTACATTTTCATGATTTTTCAAAGTTCATTTGAATTTCTTTCGTTGAAATGCAAGAGTTGGAATATTTCAGTAGTGTTTGGTTGTGGTTTACCTTGTCACAGTTACATTTTCTTGATTTTTTCAAACTTCATTTTGAATTTCTTTCATTGAAATGCAAGAGTTGGAATATTTCAGTAGTGTTTGGTTGTGGTTTACCTTGTCACAGTAACATTTTCATGATTTTTCAAAGTTCATTTTGAATTTCTTTCGTTGAAATGCAAGAGTTGGAATATTTCACTAGTGTTTGGTTGTGGTTTACCTTGTCACAGTTACATTTTTTTCTTGATTTTTCAAAGTTCATTTTGAATTTCTTTCGTTGAAATGCAAGAGTTGGAATATTTCACTAGTGTTTGGTTGTGGTTTACCTTGTCACAGTTACATTTTCTTGATTTTTCAAAGTTCAATTTGAATTTCTTTCGTTGAAATGCAAGAGTTGGAATATTTCAGTAGTGTTTGGTTGTGGTTTACCTTGTCCCAGTTACATTTTTCTTGATTTTTCAAAGATCATTTTGAATTTCTTTCATTGAAATGCAAGAGTTGGAATATTTCAGTAGTGTTTGGTTGTGGTTTACCTTGTCATAGTTACATTTTCTTGATTTTTCAAAGTTCATTTTGAATTTCTTTCGTTGAAATGCAAGAGTTGGAATATTTCAGTAGTGTATGGTTATGGTATACCTTGTCACAGTTACATTTTCTTGATTTTTCAAATTCATTTTGAATTTCTTTCGTTGAAATGCAAGAGTTGGAATATTTCAGTAGTGTTTGGTTGTCGTTTACCTTGTCACAGTTACATTTTCTTGATTTTTCAAACTTCATTTTGAAGTTCTTTCGTTGAAATGCAAGAGTTGGAATATTTCAGTAGTGTTTGGGTGTGGTTTACCTTGTCACAGTTACATTTTCTTGATTTTTCAAAGTTCATTTTGAATTTTTTCGTTGAAATGCAAGAGTTGGAATATTTCAGTAGTGTTTGGTTCTGGTTTACCTTGTCACAGTTACATTTTCTTGATTTTTCAAAGTTCATTTTGAATTTCTTTCGTTGAAATGCAAGAGTTGGAATATTTCAGTAGTGTATGGTTATGGTATACCTTGTCACAGTTACATTTTCTTGATTTTTCAAATTCATTTTGAATTTCTTTCGTTGAAATGCAAGAGTTGGAATATTTCAGTAGTGTTTGGTTGTCGTTTACCTTGTCACAGTTACATTTTCTTGATTTTTCAAACTTCATTTTGAAGTTCTTTCGTTGAAATGCAAGAGTTGGAATATTTCAGTAGTGTTTGGGTGTGGTTTACCTTGTCACAGTTACATTTTCTTGATTTTTCAAAGTTCATTTTGAATTTTTTCGTTGAAATGCAAGAGATGGAATATTTCAATAGTGTTTGGTTGTGGTTTACCTTGTCACAGATACATTTTCTTGATTTTTCAAAATTCATTTTGAATTTCTATCGTTGAAATGCAAGAGTTGGAATATTTCAGTAGTGTTTGGTTGTGGTTTACCATGTCACAGTTACATTTTCTTGATTTTTCAAAGTTCATTTTGAATTTTGTCGTTGAAATGCAAGAGTTGGAATATTTCAGTAGTGTTTGGTTGTGGTTTACCCTGTCACAGTTACATTTTCTTGATTTTTTCAAAATTCATTTTGAATTTCTATCGTTGAAATGTAAGAGTTGGAATATTTCAGTAGTGTTTGGTTGTGGTTTACCATGTCACAGTCACATTTTCTTGATTTTTCAAAGTTCATTTTGAATTTCTTTCGTTGAAATCCAAGAGTTGGAATATTTCAGTAGTGTTTGGTTGTGGTTTACCTTGTCACAGTTACATTTTCTTGATTTTTCAAAGTTCATTTTGAATTTCTTTAATTGAAATGCAAGAGTTGGAATATTTCAGTAGTGTTTGGTTGTGGTTTACCTTGTCACAGTTACATTTTCATGATTTTTCAAAGTTCATTTGAATTTCTTTCGTTGAAATACAAGAGTTTGAATATTTCACTAGTGTTTGGTTGTGGTTTACCTTGTCACAGTTACATTTTCTTGATTTTTCAAAGTTCATTTTGAATTTCTTTCGTTGAAATGCAAGAGTTGGAATATTTCAGTAGTGTTTGGTTGTGGTTTACCTTGTCACACTTACATTTTCCTGATTTTTTCAAAGTTCATTTTGAATTTCTTTCGTTGAAATGCAAGAGTTGGAATATTTCACTAGTGTTTGGTTGTGGTTTACCTTGTCACAGTTACATTTTCTTGATTTTTCAAAGTTCATTTTGAATTTCTTTCATTGAAATGCAAGAGTTGGAATATTTCATTAGTGTTTTGGTTGTGGTTTTACCTTGTCACAGTTACATTTTCTTGATTTTTCAAAGTTCATTTTGAATTTCTTTCGTTGAAATGCAAGAGTTGGAATATTTCAGTAGTGTATGGTTATGGTATACCTTGTCACAGTTACATTTTCTTGATTTTTCAAATTCATTTTGAATTTCTTTCGTTGAAATGCAAGAGTTGGAATATTTCAGTAGTGTTTGGTTGTCGTTTACCTTGTCACAGTTACATTTTCTTGATTTTTCAAACTTCATTTGAATTTCTTTCGTTGAAATGCAAGAGTTGGAATATTTCAGTAGTGTTTGGGTGTGGTTTACCTTGTCACAGTTACATTTTCTTGATTTTTCAAAATTCATTTTGAATTTCTATCGTTGAAATGCAAGAGTTGGAATATTTCAGTAGTGTTTGGTTGTGGTTTACCATGTCACAGTTACATTTTCTTGATTTTTCAAAGTTCATTTTGAATTTCTTTCATTGAAATGCAAGAGTTGGAATATTTCAGTAGTGTTTGGTTGTGGTTTACCTTGTCACAGTTACATTTTCCTGATTTTTCAAAAGTTTATTTTGAATTACTTTCATTGAAATGCAAGAGTTGGAATATTTCAGTAGTGTTTGGTTGTCGTTTACCTTGTCACAGTTACATTTTCTTGATTTTTCAAACTTCATTTTGAATTTTCTTTCGTTGAAATGCAAGAGTTGGAATATTTCAGTAGTGTTTGGGTGTGGTTTACCTTGTCACAGTTACATTTTCTTGATTTTTCAAAGTTCATTTTGAATTTTTTCGTTGAAATGCAAGAGTTGGAATATTTCAGTAGTGTTTGGTTCTGGTTTACCTTGTCACAGTTACATTTTCTTGATTTTTCAAAGTTCATTTTGAATTTCTTTCGTTGAAATGCAAGAGTTGGAATATTTCAGTAGTGTTTGGTTGTGGTTTTTACCTTGTCACACTTACATTTTCCTGATTTTTCAAAGTTCAATTTGAATTTCTTTCGTTGAAATGCAAGAGTTGGAATATTTCACTAGTGTTTGGTTGTGGTTTACCTTGTCACAGTTACATTTTCTTGATTTTTCAAAGTTCATTTTGAATTTCTTTCATTGAAATGCAAGAGTTGGAATATTTCATTAGTGTTTGGTTGTGGTTTACCTTGTCACAGTTACATTTTCTTGATTTTTCAAAGTTTCATTTTGAATTTCTTTCGTTGAAATGCAAGAGTTGGAATATTTCAGTAGTGTATGGTTTGTGGTATACCTTGTCACAGTTACATTTTCTTGATTTTTCAAATTCATTTTGAATTTCTTTCGTTGAAATGCAAGAGTTGGAATATTTCAGTAGTGTTTGGTTGTCGTTTACCTTGTCACAGTTACATTTTCTTGATTTTTCAAACTTCATTTTGATTTTTTTCGTTGAAATGCAAGAGTTGGAATATTTCAGTAGTGTTTGGGTGTGGTTTACCTTGTCACAGTTACATTTTCTTGATTTTTCAAAATTCATTTTGAATTTCTATCGTTGAAATGCAAGAGTTGGAATATTTCAGTAGTGTTTGGTTGTGGTTTACCATGTCACAGTTACATTTTCTTGATTTTTCAAAGTTCATTTTGAATTTCTTTCATTGAAATGCAAGAGTTGGAATATTTCAGTAGTGTTTGGTTGTGGTTTACCTTGTCACAGTTACATTTTCCTGATTTTTCAAAGTTTATTTTGAATTACTTTCATTGAAATGCAAGAGTTGGAATATTTCAGTAATGTTTGGTTGTGGTTTACCTTGTCACAGTTACATTTTCTTGATTTTTCAAAGTTAATTTTGAATTTCTTTCATTGAAATGCAAGAGTTGGAATATTTCAGTAGTGTTTGGTTGTGGTTTACCTTGTCACAGTTACACTTTCTTGATTTTTTCAAAGTTCATTTTGAATTTCTTTCGTTGAAATGCAAGAGTTGGAATATTTCAGTAGTGTATGGTTATGGTATACCTTGTCACAGTTACATTTTCTTGATTTTCCAATGTTCATTTTGAATTTCTTTCGTAGAAATGCAGGAGTTGGAATATTTCAGTAGTGTTTGGTTGTGGTTTACCTTGTCACAGTTACATTTTCTCGATTTTTCAAAGTTCATTTTGAATTTCTTTCGTTGAAATGCAAGAGTTGGAATATTTCAGTAGTGTTTGGTTGTGGTTTACCTTGTCACAGTTACATTTTCTTGATTTTTCAAAGTTCATTTTGAATTTCGTTCGTTGAAATGCAAGAGTTGGAATATTTCAGCAGTGTTTGGTTGTGGTTTACCTTGTCACGGTTACATTTTCTTGATTTTTCAAAGTTCATTTTGAATTTCTTTCGTTGAAATGCAAGAGTTGGAATATTTCAGTAGTGTTTGGTCGTGGTTTACCTTGTCACACTTACATTTTCTTGATTTTCAAAGTCCATTTTGAATTTCTTTCGTTGAAATGCAAGAGTTGGAATATTTCAGTAGCGTTTGGTTGTGGTTTAACTTGTCACAGTTACATTTTCTTGATTTTTCAAAGTTCATTTTGAATTTCTTTCGTTGAAATGCAAGAGTTGGAATATTTCAGTAGTGTTTGGATGTGGTTTACCTTGTCAAAGTTACATTTTCTTGATTTTTCAAAGTTCATTTTGAACTTCTTTCGTTGAAATGCAAGAGTTGGAATATTTCAGTAGTGTTTGGTTGTGGTTTACCTTGTCACAGTTACATTTTCTTGATTTTTCAAAGTTCATTTTGAATTTCTTTCGTTGAAAAGCAAGAGTTGGAATATTTCAGTAGTGTTTGCTTGTGGTTTACCTTGTCACAGTTGCATTTTCTTGATTTTTCAAAGTTCATTTGAATTTCTTTCGTTGAAATGCAAGAGTTGGAATATTTCAGTAGTGTCTGGTTATGGTTTACCTTGTCACAGTTACATTCTCTTAATTTTTCAAAGTTCATTTTGAATTTCTTTCGTTGAAATGCAAGAGTTGGAATATTTCAGAAGTGTTTGGTTGTGGTTTACCTTGTCACAGTTACATTTTTCTTGATTTTTCAAAGTTCATTTTGAATTTCTTTCGTTGAAAATGCAAGAGTTGGAATATTTCAGTAGTATTTGGTCGTGGTTTACCTTGTCACAGTTACATTTTCGTGATTTTTCAAAGTTCATTTTGAATTTCTTTCGTTGAAATGCAAGAGTTGGACTATTTCAGTAGTGTTTGGATGTGGTTTACCTTGTCACAGTTACATTTTCTTGATTTTTCAAAGCTCATTTTGAATTTCTTTCGTTGAAAAGCAAGAGTTGGAATATTTCAGTAGTGTTTGGTTGTGGTTTACCTTGTCACAGTTACATTTTCTTGATTTTTCAAAGTTCATTTTGAATTTCTTTCATTGAAATGCAAGAGTTGGAATATTTCAGTAGTGTTTGGTTGTGGTTTACCTTGTCAAAGTTACATTTTCTTGATTTTTTCAAAGTTCATTTTGAATTTTTTTCGTTGAAAATGCTAGAGTTGGAATATTTCAGTAGTGTTTGGTTGTGGTTTTACCTTGTCACAGTTACATTTTCTTGATTTTTCAATGTTCATTTTGAATTTCTTTCGTTGAAATGCAAGAGTTGAATATTTCGTAGTGTTTGGATGTGGTTTACCTTGTCACAGTTACATTTTCTTGATTTTTCAAAGTTCATTTTGAATTTTTTTCGTTGAAATGCAAGAGTTGGAATATTTCAGTAGTGTTTGGTTGTGGTTTACCTTGTCATAGTTACATTTTCTTGATTTTTCAAAGTTCATTTTGAATTTCTTTCGTTGAAATGCAAGAGTTGGAATATTTCAGTAGTGTTTGGTTGTGGTTTACCTTGTCACAGTTACATTTTCTTGATTTTTCAAAATTCATTTTGAATTTCTATCGTTGAAATGCAAGAGTTGGAATATTTCAGTAGTGTTTGGTTGTGGTTTACCATTAGTTAGATTAGGTTAAGTTAAGTTAGGTTAGCCTACATACGCGCGTACGTAGGCTAACCTAACCTAACTTAACCTAATCTAACTTGATCTAAACCATAACCTAACCTAACAAAAATCAAGAAATTTAACTGTGTCAAGGTAAAGCACGACAAAACATATTTCAACTAAAGAAATCCATAATGAACTTTGAAAAATCAAGAGAATGTAGCTGTGACAAAGTAAACCACGACAAAAACACTACTGAAATATTCCAACTCTTGCATTTCAACGAAAGAAATTCAAAATGAACTTTGAAAAATCAAGAAAATGTAACTATGACAAGGTAAACCACAACCAAACACTACTGAAATATTCCAACTCTTGCATTTCAACGAAAAAAAATTCGAAATGAACTTTGAAAAATCAAGAAAATGTAACTGTGACAAGGTAAACCACATCCAAACACTACCGAAATATTCCAACTCTTGCATTTCAACGAAAGAAATTCAAAATGAACATTGAAAAATCAAGAAAATGTAACTGTGACAAGGTAAACCACAACCAAACACTACTGAAATATTCCAACTCTTGCATTTCAACGAAAGAAATTCAAAATGAACTTTGAAAAATCAAGAAAATGTAACTGTGACAAGGTAAACCACAACCAAACACTACTGAAATATTCCAACTCTTACATTTCAATGAAAGAAATTCAAAATGAACTTTGAAAAATCAAGAGAATGTAACTGTGACAAGGTAAACCATAACCAGACACTACTGAAATATTCCAACTCTTGCATTTCAACGAAAGAAATTCAAATGAACTTTGAAAAATCAAGAAAATGCAACTGTGACAAGGTAAACCACAAGCAAACACTACTGAAATATTCCAACTCTTGCTTTTCAACGAAAGAAATTCAAAATGAACTTTGAAAAATCAAGAAAATGTAACTGTGACAAGGTAAACCACAACCAAACACTACTGAAATATTCCAACTCTTGCATTTCAACGAAAGAAATTCAAAATGAACTTTGAAAAATCAAGAAAATGTAACTTTGACAAGGTAAACCACATCCAAACACTACTGAAAAATTCCAACTCTTGCATTAAAACGAAAGAAACTCAAAATGAACTTTGAAAAATCAAGAAAATGTAACTGTGACAAGTTAAACCACAACCAAACGCTACTGAAATATTCCAACTCTTGCATTTCAACGAAAGAAATTCAAAATGGACTTTGAAAAATCAAGAAAATGTAAGTGTGACAAGGTAAACCACGACCAAACACTACTGAAATATTCCAACTCTTGCATTTCAATGAAAGAAATTCAAAATGAAGTTTGAAAAATCAAGAAAATGTAACTGTGACAAGGTAAACCACAACCAAACACTACTGAAATATTCCAACTCTTGCATTTCAATGAAAGAAATTCAAAATGAACCTTGAAAAATCAAGAAAATGTAACTGTGACAAGGTAAACCACAACCAAACACTACTGAAATATTCCAACTCTTACATTTCAACGAAAGAAATTCAAAATGAATTTTGAAAAATCAAGAAAATGTAACCGTGACAGGAGGTAAACCACAACCAAACACTACTGAAATATTCCAACTCTTGCATTTCAATGAAAGAAATTCAAAATGAACTTTGAAAAATCAAGAAAATGTAACTGTGACAAAGTAAACCACAACCAAACACTACTGAAATATTCCAACTCTTGCATTTCAACGAAAGAAATTCAAATTGAACTTTGAAAAATCAAGAAAATGTAACTGTGACAAGGTAAACCTCAACCAAACACTACTGAAATATTCCAACTCTTGCATTTCAATGAAAGAAATTCAAAATGAACTTTGAAAAATCAAGAAAATGTAACTGTGACAAGGTAAACCACAACCAAACACTACTGAAATATTCCAACTCTTGCATTTCAACGAAAGAAATTCAAAATGAACTTTGAAAAATCAAGAAAATGTAACTGTGACATGGTAAACCACAACCAAACACTACTGAAATATTCCAACTCTTACATTTCAACGATAGAAATTCAAAATGAACTTTGAAAAATCAAGAAAATGTAACTGTGACAAGGTAAAACCACAACCAAACACTACTGAAATATTCCAACTCTTGCATTTCAACGAAAAAAATTCAAAATGAACTTTGAAAAATCAAGAAAATGTAACTGTGACAAGGTAAACGACAATCAAACACTACTGAAATATTCCAACTCTTGCATTTCAACGAAAGAAATTCAAAATGAATTTTGAAAAATCAAGAAAATGTAACTGTGACAAGGTAAACCACAACCAAACACTAGTGAAATATTCCAACTCTTGCATTTCAACGAAAGAAATTCAAATGAACTTTGAAAAATCAAGAAAATGTAACTGTGACAAGGTAAACCCCAACCAAACACTACTGAAATATTCCAACTCTTGCATTTCAATGAAAGAAATTCAAAATGAACTTTGAAACATCAAGAAAATGTAACTGTGACAAGGTAAACCACAACCAAACACTACTGAAATATTCCAACTCTTGCATTTCAACGAAAGAAATTCAAAATGAACTTTGAAAAATCAAGAAAATGTAACTGTGACAAGGTAAACCACAACCAAACACTAGTGAAATATTCCAACTCTTGCATTTCAACGAAAGAAATTCAAATGAACTTTGAAAAATCAAGAAAATGTAACTGTGACAAGGTAAACCCCAACCAAACACTACTGAAATATTCCAACTCTTGCATTTCAATGAAAGAAATTCAAAATGAACTTTGAAAAATCAAGAAAATGTAACTGTGACAAGGTAAACCACAACCAAACACTAGTGAAATATTCCAACTC